>JAGDQP010059119.1:0-12436 GCA_022664845.1 Lepisma saccharinum | reverse complement strand
TGCGGAAAGATGTCCCATCCAAGCGATTTCAAGGTGTCTTTCACTGGTTTTGCTGTGTCAGAAGGCTCATTGTCGTGTCGTGTAACACAATAACTTTGCCATGTCTTCGGGCCTATTCCGGTCGTCTTTCGATCAATGCGTCATTGAAATTAATCATTTGTTGGCGTTAGCGTTGTGCATTAACGGTTTCGCCGGGCTTCAAAAGTTCATAATACACAATACCGCTCTGGTTCCACCAGACACAAATCATGGTCTTCTTGCCGAAGCGATTTGGAATTGGTGTAGAAGGACCGGCTTCGCCAGGTGAAAGCCACGATTTTTTCCGCTTCGGGTTTTCAAAATAAATCCATTTTTCGCCACCCGTTACAATTCGATACAAAAAGGATTTTCTTTCGTGGCGTTGAAGCAGCACTTCACAAGTGACTTTGGGATTTTCCATTTGACGTTCATTCAAATCGTGTGGGGCCCATTTACTCAGTTTATTGATCTTCCCCATTGCTCGTAAACGTCTGCTGATTGTTTCTTGTGACACATTTAATGCTTTTGCCAATTACTGTTGAGTTTGAGTTGGGTCATCCTCCAATAACACCTGCAATTGCTCGTTTTCGCACTTTTGTGGTCTACCAGAGCGCGCACTGTCTTTCACATTGAAATCACCACTTTTAAATTGTCGAAACCATGTCTCACATGTTCTAATCGATATAGCGTGTTCACTATATGTTTCTACCAGCACACGATGACTTTCAACAGCCTTTTTCTTTTGATTAAATAAGAAAAGCAATGCGTGCCGCAAAAGTTCTTTTTCAGGCACAAACTACGACATGATCACTCAACGATAAAACAAAGATGTTAGTGTTTGGCGGACTCAACTTGTGTGTGTTTGTAGTTTAATGTCAGACGAACAAAATGACGTATGTGTTAAATGAATACGCTGCGTACTTTTCGCTGCCGCCGTCTCTTAGTTAAACAGGAAACTACTTATGCATACACCTGGTATTTAAAACAGTTTCACAAAACCTTTGTCCAGTCATCCTGTCCAGTGGACCGATTTGAGTGATTTTCCTTTTCTAAAATATTCCAAATTACGAATAGATATGTTATGAAGCATTCGAATTCTCCTCCTTTACATCAACTTTGAATAAAAGAGAATCTCAATTTCCTCCTTCTGTATTTCTGATGAGAATCTTTTCTGCAACAGCTTTGTCCAGTCGCCCAGCCATCTGTTCTGAACCGATTTTAATGAATGATTATTTTTAAATTTTCGTATTTACACACAGATATGTTATCAAGCGGCCGTCGCTCTCGAGCCCGAGGCCTTGGCTTAGCATTCGGGAGGCCTTGGGTAAAGTTTCAGCGGCCGACTATTCTGACTGAGGTTTCTCTAAGGTTTTTCCTGTCACACGAGGCTAATTCCGGAATGGTACTTTCAAATTAGGCCCTGTCCGACACCTTTCCGCTTCCATTCCCCTCCCCAAACCAGCCTGAGTCATAGATGCTGTAAGGTCATAAATAAAATTAAAAAGAACTAGGTATGTTACGAACCTAAGTATGTTACTGAAACTACAGATACGAAATTTGGTATGAAGGTATACCATCACGAGTAGATCACGATAATATAAGAAAACGTTAAAACGTCTCCAATCTTAATTCAAAATGGCCTCCAAAAGGCATTTTCCAAACCACCAAAACTAAAGAAACGAAAATTGGTATTAAGTTGTACCAACACGAGTAGGTCACGATAATATAAGAAAACGTTAAAAAAAAAGTCGGCGTCTTAATCCAGTAATGTGGGCGGAGGATGGTTGAGAAAGATTGTATGAGGGTAATAAACAGGTTTAAACTTAACAGCTTACAATCAAATCATATACTGTCTTCCCAATGATAATTCTATTGAAATTAAAATATATAATTTCTTATATAGAGCTAGCAGGGCAGCTAAAAAAGTGTGATTGAAGTTTTTGTTTTAAAGAAATAGTAGGTATCTTCTCGTCACTATAAATGCTTCTAACACTTATCGATCCTGCTCTTTGATTGGTTCTTGTCATCACCATAACAAAAATATCTTGGAGGCAATTCATGTGTTCGTCTTCCCCATCGATCATCCATGCCTTGTTTTCAACCTAACTTCTGTTTCTGCAGACAAAGATAGATTACAAAATCTGGAGAACCAATTCAACCCAGCAGATAATGACAGCAAATTCTGTATTCCCGTTTAGTTTTTGATTTTTTAAATTTAATTTGTAAGGCATGTAGGCTACTTTGGCTCCGGACCGATGGATGATGATAGGATGAATTGGAGAAATGAGAAAAGTGGCAGAAAACAGGAGTATCCCGAGAAAAATCCCATCCACGGTGTTTGTCCACCACAAAGCCCACATGGCATGAGCAAATATCGAACCGACGACCACAAGCACTAGACGTGAGCGCTATACCATTTAGCCACCGCGGCCCGATTACCGGTTAGTGTTCTATGATGAAAGAAAATCAGGTGATTCACTCACAGCCAATGATAGAAGAATTCACCAAACGTTGTCAGAACTCAAATTGTACTTCCAACTTCTGTTCCTTCCTAGCTTGTTCTACTACGGCAACGATCGTGACTTACTACCCTGACAACGATCACAACAAATCTGACAAGTAGGATATATAAGACTGCAAAGAGAACCTACTCACCACGCCCCTTAAGCCTCTGTCACACGACACTGGTGTACTCGCTACTCGTAGTTGCTAATAGTAGTAGCCAACATTAGCAGCAAATACTACGGCTTTTTCGTGATCACACGATGCTAATATCCGGGTTGGAATTAACAGTTGGAATTCCTTGATCGCAATATTTTAAATTAAATATTTCGAACAATTATGAATTATATAATGAGCAATAGAGCAAAATGTCTTCAGACTTACTCATAGTAATGCATTCTAATTTTGAATAGCATGTATAATATTCACAGTAACATTAAATAAGTTACATAAACACGATTCGTGTTTCTATAACACCCAGTTCTATTAAATCCGTTTAAGGTGACGTCCTTATCTGTTTGTTTTTTTCATAAAAAAGAGATCCAAAAGTATGTAGAAAGCATTGTAATTAAATATAAAAGTTGTTTTCTTGGAATATAAAATAATGAATTACAAAATAAGTTGTTAGTAGCTTTCATATAATACCCCTACCTTGTCCTGGATGTGTTCAGAATTCGAACGGGTTTGTCATATTTATAAGAAAGTATTTAGTTTCATAAAACACGCTTATGCTTCGCTTTTCGCAGAATATATATATGAAAAGCTTACGATTAGCGATGTTATTAAGGTGGAGCAATAAACAAGTTTCCGCTGCATTAGATTGTCCCATCGCAATGCAATATATGCCATTGGCTGCAATATATGTCTATTGAATACACATTTATGGAACACAGCAGTGCTGGAAGTGGGGGGGGGGAGGCAAAGGGGGCATGCCATGCCTTTTTCTTTTTCATTTTGGATTTAGCGTACTGGATTTATTAATGGGAGCTCATTGTTTTTACTTTCAATAGGCAATCGCCGCCACTAGGTGCAAGCGTACCCTTACTTTTCTAGCCCACTTCTCCGAGCGTGCCCTTACCATTTCTAACCCGTTACAAAAACTGGAACACAGTATTGTCTGTGCGATTTCCAATACAGATTTTATTATTTTAAATGTATATTTGTATCAAAAACTAACATTTGAACAATTTGATCAAATAATGTTAGCTGCTCCGAAATGACAATATACAATTATCACTTATTCTAATTCCACTCTTTACAATAGTATTATAAATGTAATAGAACACAATTATTACTAGAAACGTAATACTTTTGTTGGGACTATTTGTACTACTTCCAACAAAATTGGCATTATGATTGTTAACGTTGTTACTGTTAATATTACGACTGCTCTCATTATAATATGGACAATAGTACTATGCAACAAAGAGTATACACCAGCAGTATGTTGACCTCAAATATTGTAGTACAGAGGCGAGAAAACAAAATGAGGCTTTAAATGGAAGGTATCCAAAATCGGATCATGGTTCCAGACAGCAAGTTCATGATCCCCAAAAGCGAGGTAGGGAAGTCACCTTAAGAGACTAAACTGTACTTTAGTAAGGAAGGCAGAAGTTCTTTCCATAGGTTTTCATTTCAATACTATAAAATGGATTTTTTATATGCAAGTGGTGAAGCTTTGATTTCTCTCTCTCTCTTTCTCTCTGTAAAATCTGTTGAGTATATAAAACTATATATCCGTCTTTCTGAGTGAACATTAAAGAAAATTATCAGTTTAATTCAAGTAGAACTCAGAAGAATGAAAGCGTAAAATAAAACATTCCCATATTGAAAAATAACTATTAATAATATAAAACAAGGTAAAGTTGATTTCCAATCTTTTTATAAAAAAAAATAAAATTCCCAATCAGCTCAGGTGATGGACTCCCTTAATTATGTTTGTCTTCTGCTCCAACCACATTTAAGTTCTTTGGCGCAGCCAATGTTACCTGCATATTACGCTCTACTAGAGTTTAAACGTGAATTGTATATAGGCATTTGGTCTTACCACTAATCGCCTCTCATCCTAATTAATTAATTAAATTATTAACTCCTTAACGAATCTGTGAGTTTTTGAGGAAGACGTTTACAGATTCTGAGAAAGTGGGCTGCGAACCAATACTTTAAAATTAGGACCCCTATCAGGCCCACGCTCACAGTAAAAGAGTGCGAGAACTATTTAACTCGGGCAACCTAGAGCCCCTCTCCCATAATTCAACGTTATTTCGTTATTTATGTCAGCCAGAAGAATTGAACCTTCCCAATAAATGGAGTCACCGAAACAAGATCTGAAATAGTTTCTCTCGAACTGCTTTCATTGAGGTGTAATCGCGTGAGCGTGAGTTCTTAATGAAGGAATCGAATACTGTCATGATTTGCCAACATGTGCTGTAATATTTTGTTTTCTATGTTTCATTTATGTATTTTGGAAGACAAACAGGTGTATTACAGGAGACAATGGCATTACTATTAGATTGATTTCTGTTGGAAAAAGGGATGATATATTATCATAATATTAGAATCCTAATAATGCTTAATTGGTTTATTGAAATCTATTTCCCGTGCTTTTGAGTAAGTTAATCCGTTAGCTTTATTTATGAAATTATTTCCTAATTAAATATAGCAATTATGTAAAACATCAGTGAAAACGAGATTATTTTGAACACGTACTGCAATAAATTTGAAGTGTGAAATTAAGAAATTTAGGTATTTTGACGGTAGACAAAGATTAGTACGATACTTGAACTTAATATTGCACTACCAAATGTGAGTACTATACGTAAAATCCAACATATGTAAAAGTCAAGTAAAAAATATTTTTGGAATGGATTAGCTGCATACGTAAATCGAGAAATGTCTGTATTCGACACATTAATTTTCTATGGTGGAAGTTTTACCTTATGAACTTAATGTGTTTAGTCTCCAATAAATAATGAATGGTCGGTCAGTGAAAAGCTCTTCTGAAATTCAGAGAGGAAATAAAAAAAATATAAATGCAATGTGACTGTCATGAATATAAAATCAGGAAATATATTAATCGCCTACAAGCTCAGTCGTATGCTACGTTTGAAACAACCACAACAAAGAATAAAATGAGAAAGATCTTCACTGTCGTTATGACGAATTTGATTTTTTAAAAGATTTGCACATTCTACAGTTTTCTTTGTCCCCTTACATTTTTTTTTGTTGGTTTAGTCAAATCTCAGAAGAGCAGTTGAAGAGCCTATTAAAATCTCATCATTGTCGTTCTGACTTAGTGGTAGTACATTTTTCTAAATGTGGGAAAGGGACAAGAGATGTGTTGATGGAGCGCAATGAAAGAGAAGAGGTTGTTAGTATTAGTAGAGTGCCTCCCTGAGGACATAGTCAACTGTAAGCTCGTCCTATCCCCATCCAAGAATCAATTTCCCTACAGCAGCCAGCCACAACCTTGCGCGCCAAGCGAGTTTCATCTCCGGTCGGCTCAGGATTACAGTCGCGGTACTGTCTGTCAAACAAGAGAGTCAAGAATATCGACTTACTGACCACATGCCACTTTCCTCTTGAATAATGGAAAAGTGGACGATCTTGCGAAGGTTTTACGTTGCGGGAAGTTTTACTGTCCACCTAAAATAGGCCACAAATGTTCACATCTCTGTTTGCGTACTTTTTTCTCTACCTCATTCACGCATTGGATTCCAGAGTGTACGAACGAAAGGAAAGTACCTAATGACGACAGCAAGAGTAAATGAAGTAAACATTTCCCCCAAAATGAAATTTTGCGAATACATGACTGTATGGTCTTCTTTGAATCAATATAAGTAGAGGTTTAGCGTCCAGGCATTAAACAAATATTCACTGTTTATCCCATTTTCCAACATCAGAATTTCAAAAATTTAAGAGAATTCATACTATCGCGGATAGTTTACTATTTATTGAATACTATTTTCTTTTTCCATCTGCATTACTGTATTTTAGTTTACACTTACTGTAAAGACGATATTAGCGAAACGATTACAACGAATTCAAATATTTTCTCTTTCTACTAGCTCTTCAAATACCAAGAACATTTTCCCTTACATTTTAAGAATTTTAAATAGTTCAAGTTACCTGGTTTGCGGGATTTATATGCGCTGGTTTAATATTTTACAGTATTTTCTTCCTGGAATGTACCTTATCTAGCTAGATACTTAATAGCATTGGTAAGTACACATTCGGTTTGACAAGATCAAGGAATAGAAACTTAGGGCTAATTTCTCATCATAAATCAAACACATTTTCAACTCCTGTACTATACCCGCATATCGCGACTAAAATTCCATACCAGAAGGTGTAAGAAACTTGAGTTTTCCAGCAGTGATGGAAAGAAAAATTACAATTAATTTCTGCAAAATAGTTATCTAAAAATAATGGCAATATAGAATAGCTTCAAAACTCATACTTTATTTTCCCACTCACGGTCATTAAAATACATGTAGTATACACACTGAGGACAGTGAAATTATAACCACAAGAGGGTGTGATAAGTGAATGAATTTGTATACATGATGTACTTTACTGATACAAGCTAGAAGGTCACAAGTTACTAGATGCGAACCCAGTGTAATGTCAAGTTTGAATCGTGTCTTCTTCAGAAATCACTGGTAATCGCCACATTGTATCTACTTCGCACACTCATATACATTCCATCGCAGTGGTGTCATGTTATCCTGTAGAATGACATTCCACGTCTGTTAGTTTTGGATTATCAGAGCGGTAATGGCCATTGTTACTACGGGTGAGCACGAACTGGCGACATATGTCCCACACGTGCTAGGTTAGCGAAGATATAGTATCATTGTCGACCAGAGTAACAGGTTATGAGCTCGAAGAGCACTTTTTGACATTCACGGTCATCGTGCTAACCATGAAGGTGAACATGGTCGTAGAAAATCTTCCTCATGACATAATTAATGGGGTCGGTTCAGCCTTTCGACCCGGGATACAAATTGCCAACAGGCGTTAACCAGGTCTGCTCATGACTCGTGCATATCCTTCACTAGTACCGAGGCAGAAACGGCTCTCGGCCATGAAGAGCAAATAGCTCCAATTTGCTCTTGAATGGCCTCTAGCGTGACACAACTGAAGACGCATTTCATGGATAGGAGGAGGGAGTGGCAAGTATACCACAGAATGCCTCGCCTAGAGGGCACTCTTCAGTAGATACTTCAGAAAAGTTCGTATTATGAAGCCAGGTCTCAGAGCGGCTCGCATTTAAGCTTCAGACACCCTTCGATCCGCTATAACCATTCTGTGAATGTGCCGATATTCTATTGTACCAGTGGAGTCCAGACCCAGTGTTTTGCTAGCAGTACCTTTTCGAGTAGTTGTGCACGATAGACAAATGTTAATCCAGTTTCGTTGCGATCTCGCGAAAGCAGAGTCCAGCGTCTGGAATACCAACACAAAGCCTCGTTCAGATCCGTTAATTGCTCATATGCACGCCCTTTTCTTCTTTAAGCCATACTGTATACTCTTAGCACACGTTATCACAGCTTGTCCCAGTTATACTTACACGAACAGTTCCACACCTGTCTAATCTAACAGTTCGTTCCGCATGCATTCTGATTTTGCAGGCAAGTCTTCTGAGGTTTGACTTAGTTGCTTGTGTCGTGAGTTACGTACATACAACAACACGTACTCTGTCATGCGTGTGTACTTGTACGAGAGGAATTTAAAACTAAGAAAATGTATATGAATTTAGGCAAAAAAGTTAACTATATATAAATATACTAAAAACTTAACAAGTCTACCTATATATATAACCTTTGGAAACGTTCAAATGTAAAGAAATCATTCTCAGGTCACCTGACTGCATATTGAAATCCAACCCAATTGCAGGAACGGAGTGATAAAGAATTCTTACTTCTTCATCTTTCAAATTTTGATTAACATACTGATGGGGTAGAAAATAATTATATATATATTTTTTGCTCCGTCATGATTAGAATGTGAAAATATGTGCGCATGCAAATTTTGTCCACTCGAGCGTAATTACTTTGGGAGATATCGATGGTATAAAGTCGGAAAGTGATAACAACTCTGGCAATTTCCTTATGTTCTTAATTTGCTTAAAGAAATGGAAGGGAAACTCACAGTAATAGGCATTGGGTGGAAGGCGCTAGTTGTTGGAAGCTATGTTCTTCATTATCATATCTTGAAACCATGTTGAATCTCGATTGATTTTCTTAATGGGAAGGGGTAGTGTTTGCTTGTTAGATATGATCCCAAGTATTTAATTTTGTTTGTTTTCTCTACGTTTACCTATCGAACATCTATATATCATCGCAAGCTTTTCTAAGATATCTGTGTTGCTTTGTAGTTCATTTATATCATCCCCTATTAAATCTACAGCATACGCGTATACGAACAGCTGGTTCAAGCAGTTTTTGTATTTTATTTTTATATTCTAACGGAAAGTTCAAGAGTAGTGGTGACAAGGAATCTCAGGAATGGTAGTGAGATTTTTAATACACATACGGATGAGAGATTGCAGAGTTATTACAGATTTAATCCAATCACATCAACACAAGTGTTGCTATAGATTTTATACTATACGTCTCTTCTAGTGAAGGTCAATTCAGAGTAATAATCTTTTGGATTATGTGGTTTCTTGATTCAATATTTTGTATTTAACTCATCTCTTCTGTCACACTTTTTGGAGATATTACAAGACAAATTATATTGTTTTTTAAAACCAATTAGGTTTTTATCAAAAAATGTTCCACTGCCAAGAGAAATTTTCATCAATTAATATTTCACAAATGTGTGTGTGCATTCTCGTTAATTCTTAAAAATGTTTGGAAAAATATTTTCCCGGAATTGGAATCAAGTGTGAATTTTTAAATATTTCGAAATGAGTGTTCGATTAATCTCATTTAATAGCCCAGATATGAAATCGGATGCACATATATGTACGTAAAGAAATAATGAAAGGAATATAAAGCTCTGTGTCCATAACGTGAGTAATGTGAACCAATTATACAAAACAAACCAATAGCACTTAACATGAACTAAAAATATGCATGACACTAATGCAACTTATGGTCCAAATATGCATGTAGATGAAATAATGAAATCATCATTGGAGTATAGTTCATTAATAAAGTAGGGAACATTCAGAAAAGCAACAAAAAGTAGTAGTTTGTTGTAGTATATATGCAAAAATATTTTCAAAAATATATCAGACAACGCAAAAAATGCCACTTCACTGCTGGTAAATCATGAAGGAGAATCCCATGAATACAGTTCAAAGACACTAATGACTTAGTAGTTAATGATACTAGTTAGGCAAGTAATGGAACATCGAAGCATTGGTGAAGTGTTAATGTTGCTTCAAAATCACTGGATTCACAGCCTTGGGAAGTAGGACTTCGACAGGATTTTTCACTGCACACTAAAAGTTATTGTTCTTGAATAGCACTGGATATCAAAAAATCAAGAAAAACCATCGCGTACACTGAGAGTGGATGAGAAGCATCATATCAGTAAAAGTGTTCATAAAACATTCCATTGTAGGATTACAGGTGGTTCCAACATTTGGGGTTATGTACATATAAATTTTGAGATAGAAAGATACAATCCAAATAACTGGCAGGCACAAGTAAGAACTAATTTCACTGGCATAGTCGTGAATAATACGAGAGCCTGAGTTTTAAAAAATCTAAATCTAACCAATTAGAGTATATAATCTAACCAATCTAAAATGATCAAGCAATAAATTTTTATTGAGAAGAAAATGTTTTTGGTATGTACTTCTTTGAATTGAAGCAATACGAAGTGTAGAAAAAAAATAATTGAAAGGGTGGTGGGGTATCAAGAAGTAGTTGGCATGAATAGTTTATACATGGTCAGTCTAATTACTTACGAATTTTACTACCTGCAAAAGACGAAGTAAATTTTTGAAATATTCAAAATCCGGAAGAGGGGTCGAAGTGAGTAGATATGTAAATGTTAAAATTTAAAAATGTGTATAGGGACCTCACGAGATGTAAATGTGAAAGTAAGTATGCAACGATAAAAGTTTGGAGTTGTCTTACAAACATGTGTAAAAAAAATCAGATATGAATGCGGGTGAACGTAAAAGACAAAATATTATGAACAAAACGAATACTTAAAGATAAATAAGTCACATAAAATCTACTTGACAATAGGTTGCTTTAATACTACAGCATGATAAATCAATCTATGGTATTCATTATAATGAATAGTCGTTACGTTTGCCAATGTAAAAAAGAAATATGTAATATGTGAACAAAGAGGTTTAGGTAAGAAATATATTTTTACAAAAATTAGATGCCTGAATATGCCGTCGATAACGCAAAATACAGAAACATCCCGGTGACAAAGGACCGTTTAAAGAGGAGTAAGATGTACAGACTGCGGAGGGAAGAGTACGAATGAGCTAATAAGGATATAAATCTATCCATTTAAGCGCTAATTAAAAATGAACTGAATAACAATCATGTTACTCTTTATTAGAACAAAAAAGAATAACCTTTTCGGAAGGAAATCTGAAAAGTCGTGGTTAACATAAAAAGCGTAAAACGAGGCAATTCACATGACAAATGTTCAGAGTCAATTGTCATGACTTCATGGAAGATTTGAGAACATTATTTATACGAAGTTACTTACTTATTTACCCTATGGCTTCCAGAACAAGTTCGTCGCCTCACAAACAAATGTTTTCCATAGCATTATATCCTAAGCCAGATCAAGACAGTATTAATCAGAAACGCCTACTTCTCAAAGATCCCTTCTAATATTTTCCTCCCAACGTCATCTAAGTCTTCCCAACGGCCTCTTTCCCTCCGGCTTACCAACCAGGATGGAATATAATCTTCCTTTCTCCCCCATCCGAACTACATGGCCCGCGATTTCATTATTCTTAAAATATTGGGTGAGTTGGAAAGTCCGTGAAGTTCTTCATTATGCAGTCTCCTCCGTTCCGCAGCCATCTCATCTCGTTTCGGCCCGAATACGCATTATTTTCAAACATTCGTAATTTATGTTCATCTGCTAGGGTCGTATTCCAACTTTCGCAACCGTAAAATATTACCGCCAGAATAATCGCTCTGTATGTTTTCAGTTTCAACTTCCTTGATGTTAATTGCGAGATTATGAGCCCATAAACTGAGTAGAAACATACGTTGCCTGATTCTAAGCGACTTTTTATCTCTTCCATGACCTCGTGTTTGCTTGTTACATATGCTCCCAAATATTTAAATTTGTTTACTTTCTCTATGTTCTCATTCTTAATTGTTATGTATCTATTTCCTTAATTCTCAGTACTTCGGCTTGTTATCATTTATTTTGTTTTCTCTATGTTTACCTTACACCTATCTCATCGCACGCTTCTACTAAGACATCGGTAGTACTTTGTTGTACACCTGTACCACACTCTTTTAAATATACATCATCTGCGTATACGAACAGTTGATTCAAGCCATTCAATATTGGTCCCTTTTTGTCCTTTATTTTCTGAATCGCATATTTTAACGCGAAGTTAAACAATAGTGGGGACAAGGACCTTGTTTTAATCCGTTGCAAATTTCGGAACTTCTGACATATTATTAGCTCCCCGTACTCTGCTTATGGGATCGCTGAGACAGATCCTCTCTAGCTGAACAAGTTATTTTCGGAATTTCTAATTGTACCAGGATATTGTATAGCTTTTCCATTTTGATCGAGTCATATGCTTTCTTAAAATCAATGAATAACTGGTAAACAGTCCCATTGTATTCCCATCATTTCTTCTCAAGGAGAAAATCTGGTCCAACATGGATCTATTTGTTCTAAATTTACATTAATAATCTTAAATTATTTAATCTACGTATACGCTTAGACGAGTTAGCAGTAT
>JAGDQP010059116.1:0-12436 GCA_022664845.1 Lepisma saccharinum | reverse complement strand
TAGGTGAAACAGACTTGGGTTTCTGGAAGAGAAAGAGGAATTTCAAGACATCAGACATGTATACCTGAATTTAGATAACCGGCTCCGGCGCCTAACAAATTAAGCAGACATCCTTACGGTGAAGATCACTACACAGAAAAAACACACCAATTTCATACTGAAGAAAGCACTGAATAGTTGCACACACACAGAAAAGAGGATATCAAGCCACACTGAAATTATATTTTATTTATTTCAGAATAAGCTAGAAGAAACCACTGCACACACATTTATCACCTCACACACTGATGAATACCACTTTACACAAACAAACT
Organism: Lepisma saccharinum; assembly: GCA_022664845.1. NCBI lineage: Eukaryota > Metazoa > Arthropoda > Insecta > Zygentoma > Lepismatidae > Lepisma > Lepisma saccharinum. The sequence goes on along the minus strand of JAGDQP010059116.1, from coordinate 12,122 downwards.
GCTGTTAAGATGTTTCTTTTCGTCCTCTCCCGGTTCAAGCCAATATGGAGAGTGAGAGACGCCAAACTGCAGCAATTCCATTCACAGCTTCTTTTATAAGGAAAAGGGAAAAAGCAGCTCTCCAAAAGTTGCTATGATTTACCAGTCGATGCTACTGTACATTTTATTATACCTTTAATCCCTGGCTGCCTTATAATTTGCATTTAAATATAATTTCCGAAGACAGCCTTTTTAGTGCAGTTTTCCTACTCGACGACTATGTTCTAACTACTGACTGGCCCTCAGCGAATCAGCGAAGAGAAACAAATCAGACAACCGGGAGAGGAAGGAGGTGTGGCTTACCACCAAAATTTCAACGAAAATAAAATAACAATCAGATCTTTATGTTTGTTTTGGAAGATTTTCAACGAAAGAAAATTTGTTGAAGAAAATAATGTAATAAAATATACAAAGAAATATTCAGTAATAAAATGAAGAAACAATAAAGATAAAATCCCGTCAATCAACAATGAAAGAGGAAAAATGAATGGCTAATCTTCATTGTCATCTGGACAAATAAAGCTCTTTGAAGAAAGCCGAAGACAAAAAATATCGCCGACAAAGCACGAACAAAAAAGAAAACACAAAAAAGGGGAGAGGGTAAGATATGTTGCGACCAAGCGAAAACGGGTCGCTATATCAGTAAGATGATATTTTCTTAATTTTCTCATTATTTTATTTTAAAATAAAACACAATGATCATACTTTTAAAATTATTTATAATTACCGTTAATCTTTCAGCTCCTTACTGGTGTTCGTAATTTAAAATATTGGTGAATGGACGCTGATAAATCTCTCTTTATGACAATGGAATGTAACTGTTTTTTACATTTGCGACTTCGGTTAATATCGCAATGGAATTCCGTGCAGAAATGTACAGTACATACAAGCAAAAGTACGTCACACAATTGAAAACACATTCTACAGCAGTTCATCAATTCGTCAAATAAATTGTATTAAAAGGTTGATATGAGTAAAGCGAACAGAAATTTAGTTGCCATTGCTAACTGTGAACGATATATTTTGTTTTAAATTTATGGCCAAGTATCAGTATTTTATGTTTCGAAATAATGATGAAATTATTGCATTTTAATTGATCTACTGTGAAGGGTTGGTAGCAAAAATTGTACGCAGAATGAGTTTTCTTTTAGCCTTGTTTACTGTTTCTTTACATAGATGTGAGTTAAGAAAGGGATAAGGGAAAAGTGTGATATTCCGTAATCTTCTCATTTATATATCCCGTTATTACTTTCTGGAACTAACGCTGAAATTTAGTGGACTTCAGTGCATATCAGGAAGACCAAGAGTTTATACAACCAATCTTACGCACGTGTATTTCTGACTCTTGGGTGGTCAAATTTCTAGTTCCCGACTGTACTTGATATTAACAAATAAACTTATAAACAAAAAAGGAAAGAATACTTATTCATGTATCGACAGTGCGTATTAGTACCGCCTGCTTTAATACATAAAATGGATCAGTCAATCACAAAATGATTTAACTTTTACTGAAGGTTTGATATTTAGCGATGGAAATTTTTGTCATATTGTGGTTATTTGAAATATCAATAAGTTCATATTGAAATCCAATATTTGAGATAATTCTAGACTCTCAGAGCCATCCACTCTTTTCGCAGAGCTCTTCAGGGTAATTGGGCTGTTAAATAGCATGAAAATAGGATTACAATCCTGATTCTGTAATGCCATTTAAGACTCGCACTAAAAGCTAATATTAACCACCGCCTTTGCTCTTGTATTTGCTTAGAATCAAATGGACGATTCCACGGAACTTAATACACTCTTCTTGTATTCAATTTCTTTCACTCCTAATAATAGTACTAGTTATGGAAATAGAAAGAATCTACAACGATAAAACGCAAGATTCCTCCCGGATGTGGGTAAAGTTCCCCCACACGCTTCAATTTCAAGACTTAACCACTTCGCGTGCTATGGTCGTGACATGTGTTATTGAAATGACATGAGTGAAATAACAGCCTGTCTCTATGACAACCAAGCATCCACTTCATAAGCTTCTCTTGATCATTGAAGTGGATATAAGGAGAAACTTCACTACAATTCCACGCATCTCAATAACTATGGGATAGTCTCTGCTGCTCTTTTGTCCCTTCTAAACAATATCAACATGTACGTGCAATGACATTTCTCTTTGCTGGGCGTTTCGAACTGACTGCAGATTGAAAGGTGGCTCTTAACTAACGTTTAACGTGTCTATGCTTAGCCGCATTGCTTTGTATCGAATGTTCTTACTGGTTAATATAATCCCAAAATTCACTTGACATTCATCTCATTCAGTGCAATTATTATACTTCTCGCCTACTTATAGCATTTATGTTGTTGTTGATGTAGTCTGCCTTCCTCCAGATTACAGAGATGACTGCCACGTGAGCTGTGGGATCGAATCTCTGACCTATACAACTCGTAAATGACATAAAATAAGGTCAGGGGTCAAACGAAAATCTTTTTCCTCTTCCATGAACAGAGCAACGCCTGAAACAGGTTGTGGAAAGGAGAATAAAAATTAATTAAAAAAGAATTTTAAAAAAAAACACGCTATTTTAAGATGGACTAAAAAGTAAAAAATAGTAAATTGAATTAATCTTATGAATCGGAAAATAAAAGCGTAGGTGCTCTTAGATATTATGATTTTATGATAAGGTAAGCAAGAGCACCCACTGTTTTATTTTCCGATTTATAAGATTAATTCAATTCACTATTTTTTTACTATTTAGTCCATCTTAAAAAAGCGTGTTTTTAAATAATCCTTTTTTAATTATTTTTATGTACAGTATAATAGATAAATATTAAACTCCCTGCGAGATAGACACCCAGATTTCACACAATAGATGCGGCGTTGCGTGCATTTAAGGATAGTTTCCAATTATTTATTTATTAATTAACTGAAGTTAACTGGATTATTCTGTCGTATATCTAATGATTGAATATTGTATTGTCATCGGAAGCAAGCAAGTTTACAAAAAAAATCGGATAATGGAAAGTGAGTTAAAAATCAATTACAAGATTTGTACCGTAGATGATTACAGAGCAAGTTAATACAAAGCGTGTAATAATAAAAATAATAACAGCTCAATAAATTAAGAGCTTCGGTGCTCATAAAGAGGCGATATTTATCATTAACAACTACAGTTATGGTGGACTGTACTGATAAGTACCACTCAAAATAAATGTGGAAATACCCTTAATTTTGTGTTGTCCTTCTATACATTTAAACATAAAAGACAAATAAAAAGTATACTTGTAATATATTTTAAAAATAACTTTTTGCACACTTGAAACGAGTTATCGTAACTTTTCAATTTGCAAAGCTGTGAACAATAAGGCAGTTTGCATGTTAAAAGTGCATCAATAAGTGACTTTTGTAGAAAGAATTTGAGATAAAGACAGGAGCGAGGATACAACCGTATCGTTCCGATAATAATACGTTGTTTTAAAGATCTGAGCCATGAGGAACAAAATGTGTTTGTCACTTTTCCCCTTATTTAAAGTTTAAAGTATGTCAAAGAAAACTGATGATTTTATGAAATACAAGAAAAGAAAAATAGACCGAAAAACGGAAGAAAATACGTTTCCAAAAAAGTAAGAAAAAAATTGTTTTCAACAGAGTCCAGAAGTCAAGAATTGTAAAATGGTCTCAGTTGCTATTTTTTTAAAAAGGTATACATAAAGACTATTATGTAAGAACGGAAGAAAATATGCTTTAGATTTTCTTCTGAGAACCTTTTTCTCAATTTTCATTTTAGTTAAGTGTATGGGATGCGACACATTAATTGCGTCTTTTCTTTCTTTTTCTGAAGACAACAGTTCTTTTTTTCCTCTTCAACAAGAAAAGAAGATAAGTTTTCAGGTAGTAAGGGGTACAGATAATGAATTAAAACATCCATTAAAAGCTTTCCAGTAATTATTCTAAATGTCTTTTCTCTTCCTTATTTTTTGAAAGGAATAATCTCACTTCTTGTTAAGTCTCTCCCCACCAGTCTCTATCAATGCATAGAGAGAGAGAGAGATCGATGGATCAATGAACTTTCTAGTGTTTATATCTTGAATTTGAATTTACATAATGATTTTTGGGCATCTATGCATCAGTACGGAATAGAAATAAGTAAAGATTGCGGGAAACATTCTGCCAGGGCTTACGTTGAAGGTACCATCCTGCACTTGCTTACAATTGTGAATTTTATGGCCTTTAGGCATTTAAGGCTCACTCCGGGATAGATTTTCCTGGTGTGATTCGGAAAAAAAATCCCTAAAGAAACCTCCGTCAGGATGGTCGGCCGCTGGGAACGAATCCACGACCTCCCGAATGCCACGCCAACGCTCTACCACTAAGCTATGGCGACTTGGTGGTATTTGCCTAGAGTGACTGAGGAAAAACCCTGGGACAACTTCAGTTAGGTTTGTCAGCCGCTGGGTCTACCAACTCAGCTACGTCCGCTCCGTATTTAAACCTTGAAGCTAGTAACCATAATGTTACACTATTTAATCAACCTGTTGGAGAGGATATGGAGTCACGGGACTTTCAAGTATTACGTAAGCATGTTTTTAAGTCATTTTAGACCCTATTCTCCCTTGTAGGCAAAAATACGCAGAAACCCGATTCCCTCACCTTGTGCTTATGTAAGACTTGTCAAATCTCTTATTATTGTTTCGTAGTTCAAATAACTGTTGCAATCTTTGAATTTCCACTAACATGCTTTTAAGTGAATAGAAATAAAATCATTAACAAACGTCAATGAACGATAAATTAAAACAGTTACAATTACAACAAACTTTTAATAGTTTGATTAATTCTTAATTTAATCGTGTGATTATTTTTTTTATAGAGATCTAAAACACTATAAATACTTTCAAGTGATAATGATGCTCTAACCACTTTCTCTCGTTTGGGTAGGGTAGCGCCCCTGAGTTATTCAAGGTTTCAAGGTAACCGGTTTCAAGATAACTACTTGGTTTTATTTCTTCATGCACTGAATTCAGACTATCCCATATATAGAGGTCCAATTGTTTACATACTGTATGTTTACAATAGAAATTGTTAATGTATGCATGGAGTCTTTATAGGTAGGACCTACTTACATGTATGATATTGTGGGTTCAATCCCGTACACCTGCCATTGTTTCCTTATCTGTAAAGTCAAACATATTTAAGAGATTATTGGAGTTGATCGATATTATTGTTACTGGATAAGTAATGTGAAGCGCAAAACTAATAATCGTAGTATGAAACTATCAAGATGTTTATTTTCCATCAGTCAAATTCTTATTGAGTTCCCAATGTGTTATCTTGTATATTGATCTCTTGATATTCAGGGTAAGAATTTTATTTTGTTACATATGTATTTAATCTAATATTTACCTTCACGACAGCTTGGACGTGTACCAAACCGTGCAAACTACCTACATTCTTGTTCCAATCATAAAATGTATTTGCAAATGAGCGCAATTTAAGCATTAGCATGAGTTTAAAATAATAGAACTTCATAGTTTGTTAAGTTTCCCACATATTTAAGAGGTTATTGGAGTCCGAGGATTTTCTTTTTCAAGATTCAAAGTCATTTATCTCAAACACGAAGCCTTTTTTTTGGCGCATGGTTACTTACTAAGACTCTCTTGCTCACTTCAATGAGAACTTTCTATCCTAAAAGTTTCTAACCCTGTAAACAATCTGTAGACAAGAAGAACGTTAGTTTTACAATGCTTCACGAACAACACGAAAAGCAAACTCGAAAAATGACAAGTGTATAATTTATCGGCAAATTTTACGATTCACCAAACACACATTTATGGAATAAAGAAAACTGGGCATTACAATAGTGCATGCACACTGACTGTAAATCTTCTCATAGCGTATCCAGAGACCAATTAGAGAAAGCTAGATAAACGAACAATTATGGTATAAAGTTCTTAATAGACCAAAACTGATTAAATTGCGCAAACTGAAGCCTCATATGGGTTCACTTTTTTTCTTTGTTTACTGGCATTCTTAAAGTGAGACCGAATTGCTGCTGGAGACGTAAACTCTGTTTTATCTACTTAGTTTTTACCCATTCGTTTCTCCTCACAGGTCAAGTGGAAAACAGAATGATGGTAATAACGTTCTATAACCAATAACGATTTTCTCAAAATTCGAATTGTGTGATTAAGTGTGAGTATGTCTATGTAAGAGATAAAGAAAAGAAGGAAATTCAAAGAAAACATGAGACTCTTTCTTCTCCAAGCAATGTTCAATTGTTTGGAATTGAAAATAAATACGTACTGTTGAATTGAGCAGAAAACTTCATTTGACGTTGCTAGGAAATTCTATTTGTTGGAAGATACAGGGATGAAACTTCAGAGAAATGAGAAAGGTAAAGGGAATTTAAAGTTCGCTGTATTCGAAAATGGAACGTCTCCATTCAACTAAAAGGTTTTTCTGTGCCCTAACTTCATTTTCTCGACTTTGAGAATTCTGAAAAAAGGAAATATAGTAATAACAAGGAGGAAAAGTAAACATATATTGATAATTTTGGAACTCCATTATATGAAATGATGTGTAATAAAGCGTTTAGTTTTAGCTGAGAAATTGGACCAAGTAGCAGTTACGACATCATAAGCAGGCAAATTTCTCAGCTAAAAGTAACTTAATACATCAAAACCGAGACTGCAGCATACTTGTTTCATAATCCGGAGACAACGAGCTCTGATCACAGAACTGGTCCTCCTGACAGCTTCTTCCAGGTTTCCGTTAGTCACATCAGACAAAGAACATGGTTCCATGAATGACGTTCGGAATGTAACCTTCCCAATAGAAGGAGGAAAAATAACGATATGGCGGTTTCTCACTACACTGTAAAAAAAAGAATGCACTTATTTTACATTTGAAAAGTATCGTGTGTATAATGTAAAGTTTGGAAATATCGTGATATATTGCATTTGCACAGTCACTGCATGATCAAAAGTTGCCTACTAACTATCACACAGAATGTACGAAATACTTGTGGAGTCATCTGTCGACAAAAATGTTAATTTGGTAACTTTTGATGATGCTGTGGCATTACAAAATCCGAATATCACGAAAATGGTATCTGAGCTACGAAGAGCCAGCTAATTCGTCACTTTTCTTCCTATAGGGTAAAGCCGGGAAAGTTTGTGCGGTAGAAGAGATTGCGCAAGTCCTGGAAAGACGGGAAGAAATTGGACTGACGGGTTGCGATTGAAGGACAAGTGAATACGTTATTGGCAGACTCATCAGTTGAATTCCTGTGTTGACAAAGAAGGTGGTCGCTGAAACTTATTATCAATTTTGTGCAACTACGACACAAGTGAATTGCTTGACTTTTCGTAAGAGTTGTGTATATTTTCAAAGGAAATGTTTTAATGTTTTATAAATCATTGTGTATTTGAGCTAGTTCTTTGTTAGAACTGGTGTTGAAGTTTGAGGTCATTCTGGAAATTTGCACCCAAGTTACGTGGTGCGCAATCTCTCCTCCCTAATGAGGATAGTTCGGGTAAGCGTCAAGTAGAAGAGTTTGCGAAGTGCATTCATCAAACGACATTTACGTAGTACAGCAAAATTACTCCAAATATATTTAAAAAAATGTTTATTTAAATTGTACGAGACTCTATATAATAAGTTACCGTCACATTATGAAGGAGCAAATATTAATACTCAAAACAAAGTACGGCTCTGTTACTTACTAAATCATATTATTCTGTCCAGGAGTTTGTAAATGACAATAATATACAAATGCTATGATGGAATAATGTTATAAGTTTAATGTGTAATGTTTAATTTATGTTTACTTGGGGTATGCTGTGTATTAATATATTGTTGTATTATATCAAATAATGTATAAAGTTACCTGTTTAATTATAATTTGTACTTTATATACATATGACAACTGTAGCACTTATAGGAGATAGTCTTCATGTTGTAAGTCAAAACAGGCAAAATAAATAAATACAATGAGAGGAGAGATTGCGCAAAGTTATGTAATAAATCAGGGTTTGATTTTGGTGTCATTTTTGGTCTTGGTGCACTACTTGACGGAGGAATACATTGTTTGAAGATTGTTTTCTTCTGTCTCCTTACGATTGTATTAGTAAAACTTATAAACACTGCCAAGAGTAAGAAAGATAACATTTAGTAGAAATATTCAGATTGCTTAAGCCAATTACTTTTTGTAATACAACAATTTATAATATTTTGGATAATAAGTTTTTCTATTTGATTCGTACTATCAAATGTTACCTTATTCTCATGCGCAGTCTCTCCTACGCATATGCGCAATCTTACCTACCCTAGTTGAAGAGTTTGCACAAATAAAGGGGTTTTGAAAAATCATCATAATTAAGCATACAATGACTTATATTAAATATTAATAGAATGTAATCGTGTATAAGATACTAAAGAATATATTGTGTAATTTTTTAGAAGTTTGCACAAAGAATATAATCTTAGTAATTTTTTCTTGAATTGTGCGCCATCTCACCCGGCTTTACTCTATATGGAAAAAAAAGTTCGATGCGTAAACGAGTGAGATGGTGTTTATCAGATCATTAAGTATATATTTTTTGTTGCAGCATAGAAGATTATGTATTTAATATAGTTCTAATTATTCATATCAGAGAGCCTCATTACTGCTATTCTGCTTACTATTCACATCAAAATAGTAATGTTCCCTTCGTCCTTGAACAATATTTATAAATAGAAATGAAATTGGGTGAGTGTAGATTCAGCGAATTTTATTGGCTGCTTTGATCGCTATCTCTATTATCCACACTTTACGGGTTGTCATGATTTTTATAGCCATTCCCATATGAAATCATGAAACATAAAATTGAAAAAAAGTTTGTCGAACCACATAAGTATTGAAGCAGTCTTTGTTCATATGTTGAAACTATCTTACGATTATAATTTAATGTTCTTTAATTTGGATTATTTGGTGTAATAGCTACTTTCAATCATAATAGAATAAATTATACGTTTTCGTTTCGTAATTGAGGGGAAAACTATCGATACTTTAGCTACTCTCCCGTGTTCGTAAAGAACTTGGGAGAGAGAGATGAGGGAGTACTTCAATCGAAATGAAAATTCATGTTTTGTCATAAAGAGTTCGTTCACAGAGACACACAAGTTCATCCTTTTTTTCTTTCTTCAACTGAACTAGTTTGCTGGATTTTGTGTCCTGTAATGCAGGTAATAAAACGAGAAATTGACAACGTTTGTCCATTTAGGAATTAGAAATAAAAACGCTAGAGAATGGCGATAAAACAGCTATCCACTAGCGCCAAACAAAATAGGTTGTTTACTTAAAAACTATTTTTTTCTTTATATACAGTATATTCCTTTCAATTTTATCTGCTCTTCATATGATTTACTTTAATGGAATTAAGTACTTTCCTTAAGTAGTTATTCAAAATATCTACTTTTTTCATAGTTCAGTATAGCGACAAATGAATGTGCGAACTATTTCTTCTGTACGCTGTAAAAATACACTCAATCTACACTTTTTCTAGACAAGTTTTGTCGAATACTCTTGTTTTTGTCACCAAGAAGTAAGCAACGTGTCGAAGAAACATGTTTACCATGAAAATGAGTTATCAAAAATTATCGTGTACATTTTGTATAAATGTTACTGTTACCTGTAACAGACACCCTCGGCACTTATTTCGACGCCCCTTTTCTCGGTACCTACGCTCGTCGATGAAAAGTACTATTCTTTGACATGAAGAGAAGCCAATTATAACATTGCTTATAACATCTTTCGTGTTATTTTTACATCTCTTTATTTCATAACCATCGACTTCTACGAATAACAACATTATACTGTGGACACTCGCGTATCTCCACTTTAATTCTGGCGTTACCTGGGATATCAAGTTAATTGCAGTCACCGCGAGCCAGCTAATCAATGCTTCGTCTAACAAAACGCATTCTCCAAATGTGTAAACACACAATTCTGAATAAACCAGATTACAAGAGCAAGTGGCACCAAAATGCAAACACACAATTATATGCATGTACTCTTTGCTCAGTGTGGCATCATGTAACGAACGAAATCTGATCGTAAAAAGTTATATATTGAAACCGAGTTTGTCAGATTATCAAGCATGCCTTCAACAATTTATAGAGATTCAAGTACTAGTAGGCTTGAACATTGACCTAATTTGCATTTCATTAAGCTTTTATCTGTATAAGATTTCATTTACTGATAACAAAATGATAATTAGTTCTATATTTTATTATGATCTCAAAATGTACCGTGTTAGCTCTTAAAGATTTTAAATTTTAATTCACAATTCCAATTCACCTTTTTCCGTTTCAGTATCCAATCAGTGCTGGCTCCCTACAGACATGTCAAAATCGTCGGCTCAAAGCTGTCGGCCATTGTGACACGCTTTCCAGAGTTTTACCTACCATAGCAGTCTAAGGTCGAGATGGCGCCTTGATGGACTTCTTTCCTACGTTTCTCCCACTGATCTACCCTGGTCTGATACAAAGGTGTCTAAAGTTCAACTCAAATTCATATACCCCAGTACCACACACGTTGATAAAACCGTTTAATATTCACCTTTTCAACGGTTGAATACAACCAAAACACGTTGAAACAACGTTAAATCAACGTTTTTGGTGGTATACAACCATTGAAAAGACGGTTTTATCAACGTTTAATCAACGTGTGTGCTACTGGGGTAATAATTCAAATGCATTGTAGTGCTGAAAACTCAAAATTGGTTAACTATAAATCCTAATGCTTAAATCCATTTCTGGGAATCTTGTCAAAATAATCTCTAAGGTCTTTTATTTGTTGCTTTAGCAAAATCGGTTTCCATTTACTACGTATTTATATTTCAGGCATTGTGTTTTCTCTTATGCGTGTTAACAGTTATTAGAGGAAACGGTGATAATATGATACCCCATTTTTTTTTGTACCTACTAGGAATTGGGGGTTTTAACCTGAATTTTACCGAACGTTTACTCTGATACGTTTTCCACAGTATTTTGAAGTAATAAACATAATTTCCCTGTGTGTTAGTGATTTACAGGACAAAAACTAAAATAGTATAGTTCTCTAAAAAAAACACTGTGGTGGTAATATAAACCCCATGTCAACTTCAATAAAATCACTGTTAGAGTAGTATAATACTTGGATGTTTATTAATACAAACAATTAACAATAATCTTTTAAATATAAGCAGTATGCCGAAAAGTGCCATAACCTCACTGTTTGCCTATATTTCACAAATTAAACGCTGAGCCCATGATTCACCCCAAGCACGATTGGGGGCTCATTTCACCATCTTAGCCATATGGACTTTATGCTTATAGTCTCGACTAGTTGTGCATAATCTTAAACTAACATTATAGTAATACAATCCTTGAAATCTAGTCAACTGAAATCTACAATCACAGTAAGTAAAGCTATACAAATGAATGCTATAATATTGTCATTAATGCTTAGCTTACCAAGTTTTCTTCAGAGAAAAAACCTAAATGAATCCCCTTTGCACGTATACCAAGAAGCAACCACAGAATTCCCTCCTCGAGGAAAAAACTACGAACTCTACTATTAGGTCTTGTTGGTACACCAAGAGCGCTGGTTTAGGAAATACTATGGTGAGGTAGGGGTTCATATTATATGTAGGGATCATAATACCACCTTATCCTATACTAATGCTATCATCGTTTAATAACCATTCATATCAATACAAGTGTTTACCAATCTGTACAGCAAAATACCTCTTTAAATGAGTAAAAATAAACATCAACTCTTTCTCTCAGTTAAGTTAATAGAAAGTTTATGAACGAATAAACGAGGCCCTAGGATTGAACCTTAAAAATACCAAATTCAATATGAAGTCGCAAAAACATTACAAGCGCAAAAACGTTTCAATTTTTCACGTAAGACTCATCATAGATTTAGGGCAGGCTCTACGACAATGTACTAAAGTGCGTATGTAAATTTTACTAAGAATCTTTAAATAGAGAAAGCTAAACATATTAAAATGACCTGCCAGCTTTAGATTCACCAGATTTACCAGGTGTATGCATAAGTAGTTTCCGG
>JAGDQP010059115.1:0-11404 GCA_022664845.1 Lepisma saccharinum | reverse complement strand
AAAAAAAATGAAAAAAATGAAAAAAAAAAATGAGAGATTTACACAATTAGGAATATTGAGTTTCAAGTGTTGATTAAATTCAAAAACATACGAATTTCGTGTGAAGTCTCACATTACAGTTTCACTTACCATGGTTTCTTACATCGTCAAGACTGGTAAGCCTCACTACACCACTATTTGTCAATGCTAGCACAGTACCATCAGCTGTCCAGACGCGCTCGAAGAGTCCACACTTTCTTGCCTGACGAAATAACTCAAGGTTTGTGCGAGTGAGATTCTCTGTTATAGAGATCTGAGTGGCAGTGTTCTTGAGCCGCTTTTTGTTCTGAAGTACCTCTCGTCGTGTTTTATAAGAGACGAATCTGACAATCAAAGGCCTACACTGTCCATTGCGTCTGACCGCTCCAAGTCTGTGGCATCTTTGTATGAGATAGGACTATGAGCTTCCACCACCCCCTCCCGTTGAGCGGAAGAAGTTGCTAACTTTACAAGATCTAGTTAATAAATCGTTCATGTGTATAAATGAAATATCGGTGATTATAACTGGAATGTAGCATTAAAAGAACACATTCGATATATCACAAGTATTTCAAGACTCTAATACACGGCAATACAGGTACGTGAGTATCTAAGTAAGTGGAACTGTCTGTATGTAAGTCTAGAAAATAACTCGTGTGGTTCAGAATAGCATTTCTGTATTCCCTGTAGAACAGAAAACAGGACTGATATTAAAGGAATCTTCAGTATAGTGAAATATATGTTGCCGTTTAGTTCTGTAGAGTAGCAGTGGTACCATTAGAGACGTATATGGTCAATATTATTAATACCCACGACGCGCTTTATACTAGAAGTAACCTAACCTAATACAATCAATCAGAAAAGAAACGGGAGGATCTATCTATCTATCTATCTATCTATCTATCTATCTATATGTTCAGAGTAGAATCTACATGTGGCTCACATAAGGAAAATTACGATTCCTCAGATTGGGATTATTTCCTCCAAGGTGCAAAATGTGAATAAATCAAAAAGAAGTCAAATTGAAAGACACCCAAAGTCATAAAGACATGTCCAACTTTCACAAAACGTATAGCAATCATGCAAGCAAGAAAACAAAGGAAGTAAGCAAGAAAGAAACAAACAAACAATGAAAGAAAGAATGAAAGCAAACAAGAAAGGAAGAATGAATGAGTAAATGCAAGCAAGCAAGCACGAAAGAAAACAAGCAAGAAAGAAAAAGAATGAATGAAAGAAAGAAAACAAGCAAGCAAGAAAGAAGGAATGAATGAAAGCAAGCAAGCAAGAAAGCAAGCAAACGAGCAAGCAAGCAAGAAAGAAACAAAATAAGCAAGAAATAAAACAAGCAAGAAAGAAAACAAGCAAGCAAGAAAGAATGAATGAATGAAAGCAAGAAAGAAAGAACGCATGAATGAAAGCAAGCAAGAAAGAAAATAAGCAAGCAATCAAGAAAGCAAGCAATTAAGAAAGAAAGGAAGGAAGAAAGAAAACAAGCAAGAAAGAAAGAAAACAAGAAATCAAGCAAACAAGCAAGAAAGAAAAAGAATGAATGAAAGAAAGAAATAAAACAAGCAAGCAATCAAGAAAGAAAGAATGAATGAAAGCAAGCAAGAAAGAAACAAGGAATTAATGAAAACAAGCAAGAAAGGCAGAAAGAAAACAAGAAAGCAAGAAAAAGAAAGCAATCAAGCAAGAAAGAATGAATGAATGTAAGCAAGCAAGAAAAAAAATGAATGAATGGAAGCAGGAAAGAAAACAAGCAAGCAAGAAAGAAAGAAAGAAAACAAGCAAGAAAGGCAGAAAGAAAACAATTAACCAACAGAAAGAGGATACCATCCACAAGAAGGTACCCAATGCTTTGATTTCTCAACTAAGTATTCTACTAACCTTGTATCTGAGAAAATAGCAAAGAAAATCAATGAATATTTACCACTATAAGTCCAGCCTTTGCGGCAGCCAAAAATGTTAAATACCATTCGACTGAATTTGGTCCCAGAATGCCTATAGTGTCTCCTTGTCGTAGTCCAAGTTTTCGAAATCCAGCAGCCAGTTTGGTCACCTAAAATAAATGAGATAAATAGAAACATATTCGATACTGTAACAAATAGTGTACCATACGTGATTGAGATAATAAAAAAAAACTTTGTCCACAGGTTGGTTACTTTATTATTCAACGCTTGTTCATCACAATGGCGACGATAACGCCCCACAGACCCAGCGGTGCAGCAGAGCCCAAGGCATCAGATTCATATTTACCTTTAAATGTGAGATTTTGAAAAAAAAAAAAAGATAAAAAAAAAATTTTCTACTTCGGCTTCTGGTTATATAACTGAAGAATTGATACAATAATTTGTTACTAATGGTAGCTTTTCAGGAATTTGTTTTGTATTTTGTATGGCTTTAGAAAGAGAGGATTGCTATTGCCCCAAAGCTAATTTATATAAAAATCTAATTACTGTAACAGTTTCAGAAAAGAAAAAAAGAAGTTGAATAGAATACGTATCTGTTATCTAAATCTCATTTCTTTTTATGTACAGAATATAAAGAAAACATGGGAACAAACTTTGAAATGTAAATCCTGACATTGAAACACGAAAAATAGTTTGTATAAACATGGGTCAAGTTTCACTTTGTTTTTTAGATATAGGGTTTGCAACTTGGAGCCCAAAATCGACTCATTGCAATGGCAAATACAATCAATATTTCGCCATAAATCTTAAACGATCCACTAAAATAAAATAAAATATATATGACCGCCCCGCTGGTCTAGTGGTTATCGTCGCTGACTGCTGATCGTTAGGTCCTGGGTCTGTCAAAGGATTTTTTTCCTGAAGCGAGAGGATCTGGTACGGTGCCCACCCAGCATCGTGATGCAATTGAGGATTTGCTGTGAATAAAAGGCAGTGGTGATCACAATGAGGGCTTAGGCTCTCCTCTCCCAACACATCTGGTCAGCGTGGGAGCAGTAGCCCAACTTCTTCCTTTAGGAGAGGCCTCATCCAGTAATGGATTGAATATGGCTGCATATCATATTCAGCCGTGTTCTATCCACTGCTGGATGAAGGCTTTTTCTTTCCAGATATCTCGGTCTCCTGCTATCCTCATCCATATAGCTTGCATTTAGCAGTTTCCTTAAGGTAGTTGGTAGGATCGCTGGTTTCGACGTGGACTGCATGGTTGATAATGGCAGTGAGGCTAATTTATTGTGTTTCGATTTATGGCGAAAGATTTAAAATGAAAGTTCTCGTACTAAGCATAAGCCAGATGCTAGAATTCGTTTGTTAAGATCTTTTAGTCTTCGAAGGTCACAAGGTTAAGGGTTCTCAGACAATTTACTTGGATATCCGAGGTGGTGTTTTTGAACTGAGAATCTTTCTCGTTGATGACCTGAAGGCTACTCTCGGAATGCCTTTTATTCGAAACTTCAAGTGTCAGCTTGATGCAAGTGTTTACTGACTTAGGTAGACCAAGCTCCTTTCTCTAAACTGACTGTAGACATGTGTTCTATAAATAATAGCTTTATCGTTGACCAATATATTCTGAGTCTGATATTAAGTTACAAAGTCCTACCCAGTTCCTTACGCTTTGAGAGAGTCTTCTCCCTGTATTAATCCTCTGCATGTCGTGTTGAAGGCTGATAAGAGCAGTATCCGACCTGTATTGGATAAGCGTTTCATTAATTTTGAGATCATATCTCCGGGTGCCCAGGTCGAGCCGATTGAAGAGATCTTGCATCGCCTTTCTAAGGCAGTAGTATTTTCTATTCAAGATCTGACGAATGGAGTTACTATTCTTTGCCCCTTTACCCAGAAAGTTACACGCGTGTACAGCTTTCAAATTTGGATAACGACAGTACTGTTTTAGTGTTCTGTCTATGGGGCTTAAATCTAGTTGGGCTCTTTTCCAGGCTGCTATCAAAAAGCTCCTTCCTATGTCGACGAAAGATTTCATAGTAGTCTACCTTGACGACGTTCTGACTTTTCTTCGTCTTTTGAGGAACACTTTCAACATCTCTCGTTTGTTCTTGAAACATTCGCCAAAGCCAAAGTATCAGTAAATTTTTTAACTTCTCGTTCTTTTCTTTTTCAGATACCTTTCTTCTTTGGGTCATATAGTATCTGCAGGGGAGATTAAGGTACAATCAAAGCGTCAACTTCGTCGTTTTCTTGACTTAGCAAATTGGTGGCCCAGGCATAGCAAAGTTCTCTTGTTTAGTAAAACCTTTGGTAGCCCTTCTTCGGAAGGATTCAAAATATGAATTTGGGCCTTTAGAACTAGAGACCTTCAGAAGGGTGAAGGAGGCTTTAATCTCATCGCAAGCTTTTATTAAACCCGATTTAAATTCTGAATTTCATCTTTTCTTTCATTCTTGCGAAATTTCTTTGTCTGGGTTTCTCGGACAGGAAAGAGCTGGTGATAGCTAACGCGAGTCGTCGTATCAAGCCCTTCAAGTTTTCTTTTAGCTTTTGCTCTCGCCTGAAATCATTGTAAATCATTTCGTCTAATTTGACGTTAGCCCACGCTCCCTTCCTCACTTGGCATAATCTGCTTTCTGGTTGGTCGGGAAGTTAGGTCATGTGATATATTGGTTACTGAAAGGCGATAATGATGTAGGTGGACAGCGAAATTGTCTGCTGCAATTACTGAAAGTTTTTTCAAGAATAACCATCGATGAGAGAATTATATACCGTCTGAACAAATGCAAACACTTATTTAGCATATGTAACCATAAAACCGGATGCTTACATCAAAATAATTTGAAAGAAAATGGTAAAACTCTCCGGACGAGATTACTGAATTGATGGAGATGATGATTTATCTTCAAAAGACTGACCAAAGAGGTGATGTATCCACGGGAATGACTATCCACGCAAAAATTCGCACTACCATGACTTTGTAGAACAACACACTAACGAACACCTACATACACATCTTGGGAGGTGTTCGACGAATGTGAACGTGTGTGTGCAAGCTATTTATTCTCTTGGTGCTAGGTGTTATGTAAATAAAATTCAAATCCTTGGATTTTTATTTATTAATCTAACTTATTGTGTGAGTGAACATCTTCGGAAGTGGTGTGTGTTTGAAATCAGTGTCATTTCCCCCCCAAGACGTGTATGTCGGTGTTCGTTTGTGTGTTGTTCTACAAAGTCATGGTGGTGTGAATTTTTGCGTGGATAGTCATTTCCGTTTTTCAGGTAAGAATGACGTAGGATTTATCCAAATTTTTCTCTGTTTCATACATCTGCCCTGCAAATGTATTTTGATGTAAATTTAAATTTTGGAAACCATGTTTTGATACAGTACAGTTTAGCATTTCGTACCCCTCACCCTTCAGTGATCTGAGATACATTTTAGCGAACTAGAAATGTTAGCATCGGAATTATAACTGATTTTTTCTGCAAACATTTTTCGTGGTCGATTTAAAATATTGGTTAATTGAAAGGTTTATCGTTAGCCACCGCCGACAGTCCGGATATCTGAGCACTTTTTCGTTCTTCGTTTCACGGTTTTGCCATTAGTATACGAAAGAAAACTAAATTAACCTAACCAAATCGACTGTATTTGTGATCAAGTTTTTTAAAAAAACCTGTTTTCTGCGTACTATTTTGCTTTTAATTGTTTCGTCAGATAACCCGACATATGATATTTAAGTTGTAAGCTTGATACAAGTGTGTTAACCGTGTACTGATTGCTCCTTGCACTTTAGGTTATCTCGAACAAGCTTGCAAGTAGATTATATGTATTTTGTATTTTGGAAATGATTTATTTAGGGAATCTGTTTGAAACTTCAGGAATATTTTAATTAATATTCAGTAATGCTACGCAATATACGAGTTAGGTTCCCAACACTGGTGTTTGGTCGTTCGAGAATGATCAAAATGAGTTGTGGCCATTTTTCGCCGACTGAGCAATTTCGGTCTGTGGGCGTAACATAAAAAGCAGTAGCTATTTATTGTAGTTCGCAGAGTTTTTAAAACAATTAAAATTTTACGAGTTACTGGTTTCAACTTTCAATGCTTAAGGGTGGCTATTATAGACAGGTCTTCCCTATATCCTTTTATAAGAGGCGGTGGTACTTGGCTACGGCGATTTGCAATATAAGTGTCTTATTGATGATGGATTTTCACGTATTTTTACGAATATGATGGTTTTATCACGTTCTTTCGCAAAAAAATGACTCAATAACCGTTTAAACATAATGCATGTCATCGTAAAGGTAAATGAGTACACGTTTTATTCTTAGAAATAAAGGTTGTTTTAATAACCCGCGCAACAAATTTCTAATGGAAATTACGATTAGGATCATCCTTATCTCTGAAAAGATAATAGCTCACAAGGCCTTAACTTAAATACCTTGACAATACCATGTAACACGTTGAACTGGTTATCGAGTATCTTTTTTTTCGAAAGAACCGGATAAAACTGATATTCCTACAAATATGCGACACTTAATGTTATATTGGAGAAAATTTACTCAAATAAAGTGCTAGGAAGTCAGTTTGGAGAGTTATATAAAGATTTTTATATTGAATAATTTTTGTTAAAAACATATGCGTGTAGGCCTACTTGCATTCTCGCACATTACATTATTGATGGGATTACTTAAACAAGTGTCTTAATTCTTAGAATTAAGATGTTTAGGGAATACTTTTTTTACCTTTTCTTTTACTTGTGAGAAGGTTAGTCGCTGGTCTTCATGTAGAGAAACAACAGCCTCCCGGTCACCCCATCTATCGGCAGCCTTATCAACTAGTTGCCCAATATTAAGCCACGTTAAGGGCACTTCTCCTGGGCAATGGAGATAACTCGGCTTCTGGACTTGAAAATTTGGCTTCCAAACGCTGAAACTAAAAAATAAAAGCATTTTAGTAGCGACAACGAAAAGAAAAGATTGGTACAATTTTAGCGAGTCAAATGCAACTACAGAGTGAACATTAAGTCTGAAAGCTCCTATTACAAGACAAAGAAATAGAAAAAAAAAAAACATATTAATGGGCATAGGATACGGGAACACAAACAGAATCAATATCCTCGAAGATAGTGAATCAACAAATCTAAAAAAAAAAGGATTTAAAAAAAGCACGCCTTTTTAAGCAAAGAAAAATGAACTAAAAAGCAAAAAAATAATACATTTATGAATCGAAAAATAAAAGCGTGGGTGCTCTTGCTTACCTTATCATAAAATCATAATATCTAAGAGCACCCACGCTTTTATTTTCCGATTCATGAGTTTATTATTTTTTACTTTTTAGTCCCTTTTTTCATTGCTTAAAAAAGCGTGTTTTTTTTAAATTTCTTTTTAATTAATTTTATTTATTCTTCTTTTCGGGTTATTTCGGTGTTCATACTTTTTCTCCAGCTAATATTTTGTGGCTCAAATCCTAAAGTGTTCTGCAACCAGCCAAAACCAGCCGCGGTGCAGGCTAGTATTTATTTTAGGATAAAGAAGTCTGTAATAAAAGAATATTAAAATATGTTTTTAAAATAATATACATATATAGAAATATATGAAAGTAACAATGGAATATTGTATTGTCACCTAACTTACGTCGCTGTGCAAATTTTCTTCATTGTATGACGTCGGGAAATGAGTTAAATTAACGTTGCAAGATTTGTACCAGAGATGAAACATGTTTACAGAGTAAGTTAATAAAAAGCATGTAATAAAAGTGAAAGTAATCCTAAAGGTAAATAGATGTGATACCGTTCTTTCAGGAAGGTACGAGCTCGTATGTTGAAAAAATCTATACTTGTTAGCTTCAAACAAAAGCACAATACATAACTCTAATCTGCAATATTACCAGAGCATGGTCAAGATCTTCGTTCTATAATTGATCCATAATACAGTGGCGGCTCATCAGATGAAGTTAGTGAAGTCCAACTTCACTTATTATTTTGATATGCATTAACTAAAGAGGCGTTAATAAGTGTTAATTGGGCCAGAAAGTCAGTCAACATAATCTAAAATCTGATATTGGCATTATCAGTATTCTGTCTAAGCCCAGAAATCCCAGGATAATTGTTAATGAACAAAGAAAGTAAGAATGTGTTGATGGATGAACATTTTGCTAGTATTTCACCTATTTTGTGTCACGAGCAGCCACTGTCACATGATTCTTAAGAAAGTACACTCTAATACTTATTATCGACCACTATTAATGAATACTGTTCATTCACAAAGTTACTATTCAATATAACATGTAGATGACTCGGACATGGATGATTCGAAGAGCTGCCGCCTACTTTTTGAAGGCTATAATTTTAAGTAAATCATCCAATTTTCGTCAAATGAATAATTTCATATGTGACGACTCTGAAAGTCCTGTATTCAACTTTGAAGCCTAAACTTTTAACTTCAGTAATCAAAGATATCAGCTTGAAATCTGAAATCGAAGTTTACGTACGGCTCCCCATATACACTTAATTTTGAAAACAGTCACCGAACTACCGTAGTATGTAAACGAGTAGTATGTAAACTTGCTTTAAGTATTTGTCGAATCATGAGGAGAATTTAAATATTGCGAGAGGGATTTGAACATGTGGCTCAGATAATGTTAAGTAAGAAAGAGACAATTCCCTTGTTTGATATGCTCAATTGCGATTCAGGCCCCGCTTATTGAATTCTGATATTCATCTAACTAAACCCAAGACATACATAAACTATGCAATTACTATTGTTGAAATCTGACTTTAGCACCATTCCAAACCTCACGGAATGCTATCGCAAAAGACACTGATAAAAAAAAAGTAACAACTCACCTAAAGATGACAGGTTTATGTTGGCGAGGTCCTGGGTTCAAGTGTTATTTGAACCATTAACGTAAGAACCGAAAAAACGCACTGATTTGAGTCGGATGTTTTGAATCTAAAAATCGCTCTATATAATAATCACTGAAGTAAATGTTTAAACACTGTTTTTGAGTTTCTGATGCATTGAGCCGAACTGAATTGCACTGTAATTTCAAGTCCAAAACGTAACCGAAGATGTCTCGAACTCGGACTTGAAACTCAGTCCAACTTCACGACTGAACATCTAACGTCGATCAAACGCGAGAGTCGAGTTTAAACTTGTCGAAGACTCTGTCAAAACTCGACAAACAATGAATGAAGACTGATCCTAATTGAATCGAAATCTCGGTATTTATGTGGTAGAAATCTAGAATGACGTTTGTAATTTGAGATGCGTAGATTGTCTCACAAGTTGGTAATCTCAAGGAGTTCTTTCTTCTTTCACCTTGGTCTGTGGAATCTGTCACTTGGTGCAATTTCTGAGATTCTTGGAAAGCTAGACTTGCGTCTGGTGTTACCTGATACTAAGCGTCTGTAATCGTGAGATTTGCAAATCGTCACTATTCGTGTACTTGGGAAAAGTACAGAGTTCTCATGAAATATTAGTATCTGTAATTAGATATTGGTTGTCTTGCATTAATAACGCAAAGTTACAGTTCTGAGACCACAGCGAATCAATGTCAGTAACTGGATATTATTGACACTGCAAAATTAATGCTAAATCGGGGGAAATCGTGTTTTATAGCATTTCTCGAGGTTGGAATATTATTTATTCTTACGTACACGTATATCGGAATTCAACCTTGTTCTTGGCTTCTTCCTTGTAACAGCTCATAATACCGTTTATTTACAGATCTTGTCTTATTTGTTAAAATGAAATATATTAAATTAGAGATAGGTTAGAGTAGCTTAGTCTTTCGAGCATTGGCTTAGCAATCGCAAGGTCCTGGGGATGATCCCAGCGATCGCACATCCAGACTGTGGTTCATCCAAGGGATTTCCTCAATCATACCAGCTAAATGCTGGGAAAGTACCTACAAATCTAGGTCCTGACCGAGTACCTTCCAAAGCCTCTCCATCATCATATCTTGCGCTGAGTCAGAGATGCCTAAATGCTATAAATAAATTCAAATTTGAAAACTTTCCCGATTTTAATCAAATTCTATATCTAAGGGTTGTGAATGTTAAGACTCTTCTCTAACCCATTTTCGAAGTAAAAACGTTTCGAAATTTATGATGGTCTCTGAATTCTTACGCCCAACTGAGTAGCAGCCTAAACAGCTTAATTTTTAAGTCACAAAACAGTCATGAAATTTTAGATTTAGGGGTTTGAAGAATGGAATTGAAAATGTTGAATTCCGAAATTCCAGATGGCAGCAACATGTAGCTAATTAATTCTGAAAAGGCATTCGATTTTCGTTAAACTTCTTATTTGGTAGTTTCGAAAGACACTGAGAGTTCGATTTCAAAGGCAAAACTTTTGAATTTCGAAAACTAAGATACCAAAAAGGTTAAATTTTGAAAATTTAAATCGGAATTTTGGAGGTTCCAAGCGACGTTGATCTGAAGAAAAATATTTTGAATATCGAAATCAAAGATGGCGATAACGCAAAACGGATGGAAAAAAATCTGAGTTGTATAAATTTCGAAGGGATTCAATGAATTCAAGTCTGAAGTTTAAAAAAAAACTGAGTTCAAAAACCAAGATGGTGGCAGTTTATATTTCTGAATGGTCGGCCGAAACGCTTGTATTATCTAATGTGGAAGTGGAAGCTCATTGTGACAGCGTGAATGGTCACAGTATTCTGATAAGTCCATGTACCAATAAGGAAGATGTGATCAAGACTATTACCGATCCAAGGTTTGGTCTATACTGTTGGAGCTTATGGGCAACAGCTGCAGTTTTACTTACCGCACTTCCCCCTGACGTACATGAAAATTCTTCACTGTTATTTCTGTTTAATGATCCCCTGTAAAGGTTTTAATATTTAACATTGCTACGAAAATTAATTCCCTATTTTTTCTTTATTTACATATATTTAACTGTCTAATATAACGATTGTTTTATTTGAAAAACTTGACGGTAGAAGAGGGAGTAAAGAGTAACAGCGACTGGAGCGTTGCCGCTCGGCTATGGCAACCCGAAGTGAGAGAACGGCTGCAGCGACCTGTTTCGTTTTTTTATTTAGCGGTCAAACTGGTATCACTGTTGCCATAAGAGCAATCGCTATTGCATTTTTTTCGTAGATTACGTTTGATTAGTAACCATGGATTAGGTTAGGTTAGGGTTGGTTATGTCTCTTTACCAGGTGTGTAAATATGAAACCGGAATTTGTGCATGGACGGCGTTAGCTGTCACTGTGGTTACCGTAAAACTGCGTCCTTGGCGCCACTTGCTTGTTTTGACTGCTGATAACGATTTGGAACTCACAACTAGACAAGTTTCATGTCATAGTGAAGTGTTTAATAGCGTTGAACATGGTGCAATTTGTACCTACAAACTACGATGTGCGGACAGCATTGATTTTTTGTTACAATTTGAAGAAAACTGCTGCAGAATCGCATCACATGCTTGTCGAAGCTTACGGTGATC
>JAGDQP010059113.1:0-12436 GCA_022664845.1 Lepisma saccharinum | reverse complement strand
AGTGTAAAGACAAAAATTACATTTTTTAAAATTTCTTTTCTACTTCTTCTTCTTCTTCTTTGTCGTTGTATTTTTTCGGTTGACTACCTGATTCGATAATTTTTCTTCTGTTTTGTTCACGTTTTCTCCTCCGCCTTCATTCGTCTCACACTCTGCCCCCTTTCGGTCAGAAGCAGAACTACCACTAACCACGAGCTACATTACCATTTAAGGAATGTGCAACAGCAAAGTACCTTTATTCCAGGAGGAGAGAAGGAGGTTCTTTCTCTCTCTCTCTCTGTCTGTATGTATGTGTAACAAGAATATTACTACAAAGGTCTCTGCCTCGTTGCAACCATATGAAGATGTTTTGTTAACTGATTGATTTTTTTTTCATTGCCGTATTTATTACCGACCAGACAGGTAATCTTCTTTCTAGCCCTTTCAACTGCTTTTCTAGTCGTCCTTCTTTTGTTTTCGCAATATGTGAAGCTTGTCGTGTCGTGAATAGATCTGAGAGAAGTGGGTTCAATACACGGTTGGAAAATAAAGAAAATACTTATGTTTGGATACAGAGATACCTTGTCTAGCATTCGTATAACCACTCTTGTAATTGGGTCCTATATTATATACCTGTTAGCACAAAAAGAAAATATCCAACCCATTCGTGGTGGACTTTAACGTCGTGCACTGCGAATCGGCGGTGGAAACACCGGTCATCTTGATTGGTTTTCCAATTTTTTTATCAGCTTCACCAGGTGAATGCCAAGATGGTATCTCAGCGTAGATCCTGACTGCTACTTTCCTCATCCCTCAGCTCGGAAGTAATCGTCAAAAGTTGTCAGTTCAATCCACGCACAATAAAAAAATAAACAAAAAAATGAAGTGTCTGGTTGTGAAGATGTGTGTACCCAGAAATCTCTTTTGGGAACATGCAATGTTCGTAAAGGGATTATGTGGCATCAAGTGATTGCCTTTCTGAGCCCTTAGAAGGGGTAAACACACACATTATAGCTTCAATCGATATACTGTATAAAACAACTGAGCTGGAGCGCAGTCGGGGTACTGTGCTTATAAGCTACCGCCAGGCTTCAGCAGCGAACATCCTATTTGGATAATCATTGTCCCGTTGGAAATATTGCGGCGAAACCTAACAAACGACATCTCAACCACCTTTCTAGGCCTAGTATCTCTAGAAGTACCCCTGTTCTATACGGCTCTAGGCAAAACTTTTCTAGTGACAACTTAATCACCTGCGTAGCCCTAGTACTTCCTGAGTTAAAATTTGTTCCCCTGCGTATCTCGGGACGCTCTCCCTGTGCTTTTGGATTTGGATGTCAGTGTTTCTCAACCTTTTTATACTTACGGACCAGCAAACTATAGGAAATAGGCCTATCTCTCACGGACCCGGAAGATGCCACTAAGTTAGAGGTTTATTTGACGTTCAAAGGATGCCAGCACGTTTTCAGATTCTAGTTGTTTTTGAAAGGAAATGTAAACTTTAATCTAAATTTTGGACTGACGACATCTACTAAAGACCGGTAACGGTCCGCGGACCGGCAGTTAAAAACCACTTATCTATACGGGTTTGAACTAGTTTCGCCACGATCTTTCCAACGACACAGCCCGAATACCTTCATAACCCTAGTATTTCCTAAGTTGAAAATTATTTTCCGGAACTCGGGACTGGCCCTGCAATGTGTATGATCTATCGTCTATATGGGTTTGAACTTGTCTCACCGAGATCTTTCCAACGCCACATCAACCACCTGCCTAACCCTGGTAGTTTCTGCGTTGAACGTTGTTGACGGGTGGACAAAGAAAGAGGTCGTACAAGGCATCGCGTCACTTGCTGATGAAGCCTAAAAGCATTCTTTTTCACAATTGTTATTGCAAATATTATGCTGTATGTATGATGCATCCATATAGAAGACATGTTTCATGCATTGCGACCGAAAGTTCTATCCTGCTGTACATATGTTACCTTAGGATTGTACTGAGGGTACATACTATTATAGTGTATGGTGTGACACAGAATGCAATTTGCGCCATACAAGCTCGTTGATTACCGAGTCGCCGTAGGTCAGTGGTAGAGCGTTGGCGTAGCATTCGGGAGGTCGTGGGTTCGATCCCAGCGGCCGACTATCCTGACTGAGGTTTTTCTATGTTGCCCCTCAGTCACACCAACACATTCTCCAATCCTTTCCCCGCCCCTATTCCCGCCCAGCCTTAGATGCCTAAAGGCCATAAATAAAATTAAAAAAATAAAATCACAACCTTGGTGACATAATACGTCATTATTTCACTACGTATGAAGCAGGGTGTTTCACGTGTAGTCTTAAATAATATTAGTATTTAAATATGAAACATACGGTGACTCAATGGTAGATCTCTGGCGAATGGGGTCATCGGTTCGATCCCTGCTCATGCCATATGGGCTTTATGGTGGACTAACACCGTGTGCGTGGATATTCTCGGGGTTCTCCCGTTTCCTCCCACTTTCTTCATTCCACCAATTCATCCATCATCGTCCATCCGGCTGAGCCAAAATTGACTAAAGTCCTTACAAATTCAATTCAAAATTCTGGCCGTATGTTTTATACTTATTTTTTCTCAGTGCGGTCAAGTATATATATAACTAAAAGTTATATTTATTTATTTATTATTATTATTATGTTTCACTTTTTGGCAAGTCTACTGGATTGTCAACGTTCGTAGAGAAAATTGTCTTTGGTCCTTCCATTCCATCTGGAAATCATGGGAAAGTGGAGTTGATGAATCCGGTGTCTTGATTCCGGAACTTTTCCGTGATTATACAGAAAGGTACAACTGTGACTGAAAAGAAATCGATATACAAGGAGCTAAAATATAATTATCGTGAATTACCAAAATAAATCCTAAAGATTGAAACAAGAAAAAAAATTTTTGCATTGTGGAATTTCCGACACTTCCTTATCATCGTATTAAATGACGTAATATCACAAGAAATAATGAAGTTCGACGTGGTTGGTGATTTTGTAAATCGCAATCGAAATTGTACCCAACACATGAATTCATCTTATAAGGGATTGATTCTTTGCTTGTCAAATCCACATATGTTAATTTTTGACAATGAAATGTTTACATGGAACCCCACCCAACCCTTCATGTAGTATTCCTTCAAGTATAAACTTTGACAGGTCTATGTATTGGTCACAACGTTGACTATAATGATTTGCTAAGCTGACACATATCACATCATTGCTGACAATACCAACGATACATTTGGGTGTCTCGCACCTAACTCTGCATTTCGAAAGCTCTTCCAAGAAACTTTTTTCTTGTTTTCAAGGATACCGCGAGGGTTTTCTTTTTCAGGAGGTGTAAAGTCAAAATTGGGAAGGTGTAAGTGTAGTTTTACACATTTTTCTATCGATTTTTGACCGTAAAAAATTAAGTTGATGGTTCGCTCGAGAATTTGGGGGGAGTGGCATGCCCCTACAGCGAGAGAGGTCTGGCGGAATCACTGCTTGTTTCGATTTCAGGAGTTCACCCTTTGAGTTATGAACATAATTTAAAAACATCCTGTATATCCATTGGAGTCGAACCCTGTCCCCGCTTGAAAATCTGGCAATCTGCATGCTAAAAGTTCTCGTAAAAGTTCTAAATGAATATGCAACATGTCTTTTGCTATTATTTCGCGAGTGATGTGTTATATCAAAGTTTTACAGGATATTACGTAACAGTTTCCGCGCAGTTGTTCTTGTGATGAGGAAAAGCATAGATTAGATTGTAGTGTTTTTGATATATAATGGCTGCTGAATTTCTTGCAGTTTCAATAGAATGCTTTCAGATTATACAATAGCGAACTGAATATTCTACACTCCAGTATTTTAATATGTTCAAACATGTTCTTCACGATTTTTCCATGCAATTTCTATCTCTTCACTTATTCAATACACTGTTGTACACTCAAATGCATACAAAATGGCAGATAGAAGAAGTTTCTAACAAGGAAAGTACCCATAGGCGTACAAACGAATTTGCTGGAACTGCACATTAAATTAATTGGCTCCTTGTACTGAAGCTATCGACGTAATCTTTATATGCTAAACGGTAAATTCCTACCACTACTGATCCAAGGTCAAAGTTGGCCGCAAGGGTCATCTAAAAGTCAAAGGTACAAACGAAAACTAAATCAAAACAATAATGATATTGTGATGTTCAGTGAGAGGTGTTTAACATTTCGCGCTATAACAATAGTATGTCCGCCATCTTGGATTCCGGTCATGTTCTTTTTTTAATAGGAAGGGGGTCATGTGACATATCAGTATCAAAAATGCAATGGTGAAATTAGTTTTAAGATATACTCAGTAGTTTTCAAGATGTGTGGACTAGGATAATTCACTCGTGCTGGCTAATTATTATTGTGTTATGATGTTTATTTTTTATTGCATCTTTTGTGGTGGGCTAAACCTGGGGAACAAATATGAATATTGGCCACAGGGGGCTGCACGACATTATTTGTAAATATGTTAAGTTAATTAGTATATACTTCGACAATGGGTAAGAAGAAACTGATTGTATAGATTTCGGGTTACCCAATTTCACATCAAAAGGTTAGCGTTCAAATTTCAGTAGTCGTTACGGAACATAAAATTACATCTATTATTTCAAAAATTCGACTTTAAGGAGCTGTCCAATTATCTCAACAGATTTAAACTATTGTTATTTATTAGTTGTGTTGTTTCTGTCTCTCTGACTTTTATTTTTCACGCAGTCTCCTTCAATGTCCAATCTTTTCCAAATCGCGGAGCCCGTGTGGCTAATAATTTATCTTTATTCTTCTGCTTTAGATGGAACAAAAGATGGAATAAAAATAAGTATCGTAACATCATAATAATTAACCAGCACGAGTGAATTATCCTAGTCCACACATTTCATACGTACTTATAAATAGTTTGACAGTTAATAACTTGAGAACTACTGAATATATCTTAAAACTAATTTCACTATGGCATTTGTGAGGCTTTTCTGGTCCAAACTGATGTCACATGACCCTATTTCCATTAAAAAATAATCCTTTCGGCAGGCCTATAGCCTGAGGTAGATTTCAGAGTGTTTTTGATTGAATTTCTTGGGGTAAGTGCAGAATAAAAAACACTTTGCTTTTATCATTTTATTTTCATTATAAATACGGTAACTAATTACCGTGCAAACTTTTTGTTATTATAACTAAATGCAGTGATGTTCGAATTGAAATTAACAGGCCCAATGAAACCCGCCATCTTATATACCCCTAACGAAATATGAGCGCTATCGAGAAACTTAGTTATTGATGTATAG
Source organism: Lepisma saccharinum (assembly GCA_022664845.1). Taxonomy (NCBI): domain Eukaryota; kingdom Metazoa; phylum Arthropoda; class Insecta; order Zygentoma; family Lepismatidae; genus Lepisma; species Lepisma saccharinum. The sequence goes on along the minus strand of JAGDQP010059113.1, from coordinate 7,132 downwards.
ATTAATCATCAAGAGCTTTTCAACGTTACCCCACAAGACATAGTTTTCGAATTTCCACCCCCACCCTCACTCGTACCCCCTCAACCCCTGAATCGTTGGTGTCACCGTAAACTTCCTAGGGAGTACTATAATTTATGCAGGCAAAGTTTCCATATAAACTCCATATGGGCTGATATATATTTTTTTCAAAATTTCAACCCCCTCCCCCCAACCACCCCATTGGACCGATTTTGTTCATTAACGAACGTAACCAATATATTTAGCCTAGAAATAACATAATAAAATTTGGTTCAAATATCTTCAAAATTATGGCCGCTAGCGTGTATATATGACATGGTACCGATCTCAATACGTAGATTTTTCTTCGAAATCTACCTAAAGACTGACCGGAATCCAAGATAGCTGTTATAGCGCGAAATGTTGGCCACCTCTCACAATAAGATCACAATATGATTAATATTTTAATTAATGTCTAACTTTGAGAATTAACAAAATATATTTGTACTTTTGAATGAACCTTGCGCCTTGCGGTCATCTTTGACCTTAGTTTAGTGTTAGGGATGTACCATTTAGCAGCCATTTAGGAATTACGTTGACTCCAGTTCTATATGGATAGGACGTGAAAAATAATAATAATAAAAAAAAACTCCTTCACTTTTCATGAAATTTTGTGGTGATTTGTGATAATATGATTCTAAATTCTTTGATTTTCAAGATTTCGAAAATAATCTAATTTTCAGTGCATTGAGATTTAGTGACTTAAATTCCGAATTCGAAGATAAAGAGAGGTAAGGTCTTGATGTATTTTTTTTTTTTTTAGTTTCTAAATTAAAGTTTGCAATACACGAAGACGTCATTTTTTTAATCTTCTCTCTAATTATATATCTGTAGGTTACATAGATCATAGATTTTAAACTTCAAATTCAAAGATACAGGCAGCTAGCTGAAAATTTTAAAATTATGTGATTTTCCTATGCAAGGTAGTCTATCTGAAATCATTTATCATATGATAACGGACGAAAACATTTTAATTTCATGTCAGTAGATTACAAAGCGTCGTGAATTGTTGGTGATAGCGGGAATAAATGATCAATTGTATCAAATTTCTTTGTTACTACCATTTATAACGACCATCTTAGGCTTTAGCAGGAAGGCTGTGAAGTGTGAAGTTTCAACTCAGGAACTACTGAGGCTAGACAAGAGGTTGAAGTGTCGTTGGAAAGGTCACGGTGAGACTAGCTCAAACTCATATAGATGATACACATTGCAGGGGCGGATCCAGAGATAGGGACGGTGTCAGATAAAGGGGCAATTCATAACTTTGGAACTACTAGGGCTAGGAAGGTGATTGATTGAGGTGTCGTTGGAAAGGTCTCGACATCAAGAGTTTTAACTCATATCATTCATCCAGATTGAATATGCGGTTCCCGAGTTTTGAGGGAGAGTTTCAACTTTGGAACTATTAGGGCCTGGAAAGTGATTGAGGTGTCGTTGGAGAGGTCTCGCAGGCAATTTTTGGAACTCAACATTGATAATATAAATAGGATACCCGCTGCTAAGGCCTGGCGGTAGCATATGTGTACAGTCCCCCGACTGGGCTCCTATCAAGCGCGCAACTGTGTGTTATAGCATGGAGTTTTCTGTGAGGCTGTGTTGAGAGTCAGCGAGGGCAGGGTTGGAAAAGTACAGCTAACAAATTTCATTTCGCAAACCTTTTCTGTTCAAACTGCGTTACTTTCATGTAAATTAATATTACTTTTGAAGATTACAATATTTGTTCACAAACTTAGACTTCGGTGGTAGCCTTGATAGTCCACAGTATACGCTCCTGGTTGTAACGTTGTAAAAGACATAAACGGGAGGTCTCAGTCCCAATGAGGAATGTTTCCATAACTTTTAAAGTGAGATATGAGTTTGCGCTTTTTACAGCAAGCAAAAAAAAAATGATCTGCTAGTTTTTTATTTAGGTTAGATCAAGAATAGAATCAGAAAACTTCATCATGAAACATTTTTGTAGTATTAAGTGGATAAAAGTATAGTTTCTGAGTTAATTTATCAAACAATTAAAAACAGAATTAAGAGTTTTGTGCGTCACAATTTAGCCTTACTTAAACTTTTTGTTTCATGTCATTTGCAGGTTCTTAAAAAAATGAGATAAAAAACTTTTTTCACGCCAAAAATTTTCCACATACTCTTTGCTCTTTAGCGGTTTCCATAAATTCCTGATTGCGTCAAATTATTCCTCTACTTTCGGCTTCACGTGAAATAAAGTTAGTGTGAATTCCACAATATTACGGAAACCACCACAGGTGTAAAGAACAGTAGCCCTGTTTGTTTGTATGAATATTTAATTCCTTAATGTGGTCTGTAGTTGAAGAGAATAATCTGTAGTAAATAAAAACAGTATAATGTGTTGCTTTCTCTCTTCTCTTATTCATTCCACTATTTATTTTTTTGTATGAATTTCTTCTGCTTTATCTTGTCTTTTATCGTCCTTTCTTTAATTATCTTTCTACCTCTTTTTCCCATTCATTCATTTAAGCGTTCTTTAATTCATCGGTAATTTAATAAACACCCAGTAAAAAAAGAATGTACCCCGTCTAAGCAGTGGGCCAGGTTAAAAAAAAAAATGCAATTGAAATTCACCCCTGCATAGGGTGTGTGTTCTACAAAGGCTGTTATCTCAGAGCGGTTTCCGTTTGTGAAATTTCTTGGAGATTATATGCAAATATCAATCTCCGTCTTTGTAAGGTGCATAGAATATCAAGTATCTGCAAGAGGTCATCGTCTGAATAATTGTCCTATTGACATCTATTATTACTTTTAGGATCTAAGGGCTGCTTTCCTGGGAAGCTTGCATTGCTTGCGATTAGAATGAGTTGCCAATTAAAACACGTGTTTTATTACGTGTTCTACGTGTAACGCGTGTTTCAAATTTCAATTGGTTATTCATCCAAATCGCAAGCGTTCATGAAAATCAGTCTTCATGCTGTCGCTGGGAATGATTTGTTGCTTTGATTATTAGTGGATGTGTAATAAGGCGTAAAAATTGCTCTTCGTCACCTAAGGGCTGTTTTACATGAAAGCTTGCGTTGCTTGCTTTGCGTGCGATTTGGGTGAGTAGCCAATTAAAATGCGTGTTGTATTGTAAGGTAAGTGTGTCACGTGATTCAATTGGCTATTCACCCGAATCGCACGCAAAGCAAGCAACGCAAGCTTTCATGAAAAACAGCCCTAAACCTTCTTTTCCACACAATGACGTTACCACCTCTTCCATCATGTTTTCGGAAATACAATTTCGTGACCTAATTTTTGAACTACGTTCTGAAACCGCCTTTGGCACTCTGGTCACAGTAAAAAGAAGCTCAGTACCAGCCAACTGTGAGGCTAGCTTTTCATGTAACCGTGCGACGCTTCCTTTGCTTGTGATTTGGGTGAGTAGCCAATTGAAACAACGTGTTTAAGTACGTGTTCTACGTGTAACACGAGTTTCTATTGACTACTCATAGAAGTCTCAAGCAAAGGACGCGGCGCGCCCCTGAAAGGAAAGCTAGCCGAACCCAACACAAATGACCCGCACACATTGCTAAATTCGCTCATTGTTCACACAGGAATAATATTATGCAGGACATATAAAACTATTTTAAATGCATAGTTGTAAGGAAAAGAGACAAACGATTAGTATAATTCCTGTTTATAGAAAGTTAATCTTACTTCGAGTCCTGCCGAAAACAGTATCCAGGAGCTCCACCAGGATTTTGAGTTTGAGTGGGGGGTGTAAAGTCAAAATTAAGAGCGGGTAAGTGGAGTTTTGCATGGTTTCTATCGTTTTTTGACCATAAAAATGTAAGTTAGAGTATTCTCGAGGATTTTTTGGGGGGTGACACCCTCACAGGGGGGCTGGCGGAATCATTGGCAATATCACACTAGGGGGGGATAATTTCCTGCTTGAGTAAAGGCCGGCTTTTCTTGGAGGCGCTCGCTGTGCCCTTTGCTTGAGATTTCTATGTGTAGCCAGCCACTTAAACATGTGTTTCAATTGGCTATTCAGCCAAATCGGAAGCAAAGAATGCGGCGAACACCTATATGAAAAGCCGGCTTAATTAAAAAAAAGGTAGCTTTGTCTTTTTCACAAATTTTAATCATAATAAGAAAGAGGACTGTCTCAAAACCGCGACAATCTTCGATCATTGCGCCGTCTATCGTTGTTGTAATTTCATTAAAGAATGAAATTATCATTTCTGAATACTATCCTAAAAGAAAACCATTTAAAATGGAATTGAGGAGAGACAACTTATTCTATTTTGTTGTATTTTATTATTTAAGTACCAAATGTAATTTTACTACACAAGGTATTTTTATTGTTAGAAAGTAATAGTACGTACAATTGAAGTATTTATTCGAAACAAGCTTTTGTGCTGCCTCTTATTTACTTACTTCACAAATTATCAGGTTGTCTTAATTCTGAGAGATGAGGCCCTTTCGCGAGTAGTCTTTCAGGGAAATATGTATAGAAGATAGTGGCTAGGGCCTAAGTCTAGGTACAATTTACAAGTGGGCACCATATGTATTTATACATATTATCGCTTAGGACATATAAAACAAATGTATAATGGATTATATTTATGGAGGAACTAAATTAATCAAATATTAATTTTAAAAACCAGTCTATTTTTCTGTTCTTTTTTTTCTATAAAACTTCTTAAAGGTTCAATATTAAGCCTTCAGCTTCTTTCTTCCGAACAAATATTTTAATTTATTTAAGGCCTTTAGGCAACTTTGGCTCAGGCCGAATGGATGACGAGGATGAAGAATTGGTGGAATAAAGAAATTAAACGTATCCAACCTCACGGTGCTTCTACACCACAAAGCCCACAGGTATGAACCGAGATCGAACTGAAGACTCGACGCGCCAAAGATAAGCGCTCTACCACTGAGCCACCGCGGTCACTTCGAACAAAAGTTTATTATTCATTATTCAGTTTTATTCCTAACATTTTAACTCTTGTATGTGTTATTTTCGTTTAAGGGGATTGGTGGTTAGTGCTAATAAGACATGTTACGATTTTAGTTTTAACCCACTATTTTTAAAAAATAGTGTAAGTTTATTGATAGATTTACTTACAAATTTACCATTTACTTATATTTTTCTCCAGAGTGAATTTTCTTCAAAATTGGAACATTTCTTTTATAATTATGAAAAATAATATTAAAATCAGTGAATGACGAGAATACGGAAAGTGTGTTTTAAAATAGTTGGCATTTAGGCTTCCCGACTGTAACAATATAACTTCACAGGCATATCCTTAAACTGCGGGACAGTTGGAAACTTTAATATTATAAAAATACAAGAAAACATTATTTTTAGGACAGAAGACGAACATCATTTTGCTTTTTAAAGAAGTTATGTCGTTTAACAAGTGGTGTGAGGAACGAGAAGTGTCGCGGTTTTGATACAGTCCTATAATAAAGAAATGTAATTTTAAAAGAATATTACTTCACCGATGGAGGGCAATGGGACACCATCATCGGTTCATCTTCCCCAGGAACTTTTCTCCAAGGAAAACATCAGTTATCATCTTTGAAACGAACATTATTAAAATATTTAGAGTTTCTGTCTCATCATAGTTTTCGGAATCGGAAAGGTTAAAGGTAGACAGTAAGTCAAAAACATGTGTTCGTTGACTTCAAGATCTGTTTTTCCTTCTTCCTTAATATACTCTTGGAGGAAGACATGGAGATATGATATTGGAAGGGTTTAACTTAAACATCATTGACGTATGAAATCTTAGTAAACTTACAGCACCTATTCCTTATACGTCACTTCCGTTATTTTTTTTTCGTAGTTCCACCATGACAACCAGATGGCGGTGTTCGTTATATAATCACAGCTGGATAACAGCTGTACTGTCATCTTAATATGCTAAGATTTCGCCTAATCATGCTGCTGCAAGACATTGGAACTGTTACGGATTAAGATTTTGTTCATTGACTTTAGGTATAAAAGGTACAAGAATACACAAATGTGAGTTTGTTTTGTGTCTTCATGTACGTACATGGAATTTTCAAATTTCAACAGAGGAACTTTAAAAGAATCACTGTCGAATGTTATTCTTTTATTCGTTTCTTTAATCTATGCACATTCGTTATTCATCTTGACAGTTTTCTGTTGATAGCGAAGTACATGAGAGTTTTCTCTTGTACTTTACGTATTCCGGCTTCTTGTTCATGCAAATAATATAGCAAAAATTTTGCTGCAGAGTAGGCCCTAGTAAATGGCCAATGTTAATTTATACACAGTGCAAATTGAAGTGTACATATGAACAGAAATAAGTAGTAACATAACTACAAAATTGGACTATTATTTTTTCAGCATAAGCTAGGTTACCATGGTTACCTATATTTATGAATCACTCCCAAGAGGTGGGTGGCTCCCAGGAGTATATAATTTCAATGCCCCTGGGAGCCACCCACTCTTGGGGGGGGGGGATTCATAAATATGGCCCTAAGTGTGTAAACATTTTTGCTAGTTTTCAAAAATATATTTGATACGTGATTTTTTTTTATACCGACAAGGTGACAATGGAATAGTTATTAGGGTAGTATGTATAAAGTCCATCCTTATTTAATTCTCGTAACAAGAGAGGTATTAATTTATGTTAAGTAGCCTCTCCAGTAGTGTCCTTTTTATAGTAGCTCTCCCAAATCCCGCTGTATTATAACTTATAACTGACTTATAATCCATAGTACTGAACAACTAATTCAAAAGTATAATGATTGCACATTCAAAATTTAGCGCTTGTTGCAAAGGGAGCAAAAATCAATCCCTGTTTCTATGTTTTAAAAATTGAAGCTGACTTCCCCGTAGTCTCGGGACGCCACTGCTTTCAACAACATCATCATGTGATTCCGCATATGCACTTTGGTATATACATTTTTTGTTTCAAAGTTCTATGCGCAATAGGAGCCGAATTAAATTCCTGGTACGGAAATTGAGAACCACCCTGTATATAGGATGTATTTAACTTATCAATTCACTAACACGAATCACTAGAACATTCACATGTTAACTATCCATAAGAAATGGAATCACAACTAACCAATCCTAATTGCATAAATACACATTAAAAGA
>JAGDQP010059111.1:1546-12437 GCA_022664845.1 Lepisma saccharinum | reverse complement strand
AAGTAATTGATTAACGTTTAAACTTTTTTACTACAGCTATATTTTTGTTGCTTTCAGAATCCTTAACGATCGTGTTAAAATACTTGTTCGTATTGAGCATTTCAAAGGCATTCTTACTAGGCGGTGGGGATCAAGCAGTAATTCCGTAAGACCCTTCCTTGAGGATCCCATCCCTCAAATCCCCGAGAGCACGCCCAACTTTATAAAGAAAAATGTTGTCAAAAATCAACAGAAGCCTTGCAAAACTCCACTTACACCCCCAATTTTTACTGTACCCCCTCAAACTGAAAATCCTGGCAGAATCTTTGGGAATAAGGACCTTACGATCCGATTTGCAAAAAGTATGATCGAAATGAGACAGGCGTACGATCCCATTATGTTGACTGACTGGTAACATTGGATACAGGTATATTTCGCTTGCTTGTCGAATCACTTTTGTGCACCCCTCGCATTTTCATACACTTACCTTATACTTAATACAAACCTTCCCTTCACGTTTAGTTTATTCTTTCACGACATTTGTGTATGAATTCGACGCATTATAATTATTTTTGTTGCTCTACTACGAGGCAGCAGCATATTTCCTGTGATAGCGTTGGATGATAGCATTTTTACGTCTATAGGGATTATTCCTGGGGGCCCAGATGCTATTCTTCTACTCGCCTATTTTCCTTTGAGTTTTTGTGATGACTTTCACCCCAACATAATGCGCCAATTCTCTTCCTTTTATGCTTTGGTTAATGCTACATATTTCCTCATTGAAAGTACGGTATTTTTCCTCAATATACCGGTAGGGGAGAGATGTCGCATCTCATTTTTGCTTTTCTCATATCTTTGTGCTTCAAGACAGTCACTGAATTACACGTAATAGAGCAGGAAAACACAACACTTGCCATTTTGTTACAATATGTTTTCAATTCGTACTTAAAATATATAGTCCCAGTTACGTTAATCTAAATTTGTGCAATCGGTCTTTGTAGCTCTAGTTGTTCTCTCAATTGCTTCTTGCACCACGTGGTTGTATAGTGTCGTTTTACCACGTGTGGTCTCATGTACCCACACACTGGTACTACCATCTGACGACTGGTTTCGGAGATACTACTAGTGCGATATCTTTCCTCATGTGTCATCTCTCCTTACTTTACCCTACAGGTTTTACTTTATTTTTCAATGAAAGTGATATTAAAATAACTCTTGCTTTCAGCAAGTAACGACTCAGTCCTCGCGATTTAGGGGTAAAGTAGCAGACTTTGTATCGAGAATTAGTAGACACGTTGGTTCAAACCCCGGCACACCATCCTGAGGTTTTCCAGAGATTCCCTCAGTTTCACAGGCGAATGCTAGGATGTAACCTTAAGTAAGTCCTGGTCGCTATATTACCCATCTTCTCCTCCACCATATCTCGGGCTGAGGCATAGACACGTGAAGGCCACAAGTAATTTAAAAATCAGTAAGTAACACTCCTAGTCTGGCTGGCAGTTCTATGCTTGTAAATACTGCGCATACCCAAGAATAATTTTATATATCCATTGCTGAAATTTAAACAAAATAGCTGACATTTTGGCTTTAAGGTTTTCTCTTTCCATAGTCAGGATCCTTTAAGGACCGTCACCAGCTAACAAGATTGATTTCCATAAGCTACGACAAGTAGTCATCTTTACATTACATTTTTTCAATCCATGCCACATGTTCAAAAAATTGTCAAGGCCCTTTCTGATGTTGTTTCCGAATGTTCCAAACACGATATATACCCCGTCAAAGCGCGGTTAAATATATCTGAATCTTCAAAAACCTGCCTTGTCAGACTTTTTTGTTCAAACCAAACTTGTCAAGCGCGAAATTTGTCAAGACTTCCCACTCAAGAAGTCTACTATGCCAGGTAGCTGTTTTTCCCTTCTTTTGCATTGCTTCTCCAATTGGTGCAAATCCGGAATATTAGAGACGGGGAATAAATGCATGAGCCAATAAAGCCTGGTAGCATGTGTATGAATTTCGTATGGAAGTAAGTAAATACAATTTAGCGGATATTCGACCTTTTGAAGATAGGCGAGGAAGGCAGAACAAAAATAATCATGTAATCAACATTATATTTTTGCTTTACGAAATGTATATAATATGGAAGTCCATAAAGCATGACCCCAGGTTTTCATATTTTTCATCGAAAACAAACCCATTGAAACTGTGAGTTAGTTCATCCGATAGGTATTCTGGGTCCTCTTTTCAAAATATGATAGTTGCTTTTAAGATATCAAAACCTCTGTTTTGATAAGGGCGTGTAGTTGTCGTTAAAGTATAAAATAAAAATAGCATTAAACGCGTATTGTTTGATTTCCAATCACTTGCTTTTACCGGAAGATGATCAATGACTAATGAGTGCAATATTTCATTAATCTTATAGAATACCATTCAAAACCAGTCTTGTCAGAATTCCTGACCCTTCTCACGTTAAAACGAAAGTTCGCAGATTTGCTAATTTTGTAGTACAGCTACTAACACAGATCTGAACAAATGTACAAACAAGAAAAAAAATTCTAATGTGAATCCAATGCTATAAAATATTAATGTGGAATTATCTCAAAATGGGATTACAGTGACAAGCCTGGTTTTGAACATTTATACTTCAAACACTCTCTGACTTCAGGAGGAACATTCTCCGATGTCATTCATTCAACAAGGAACATTCTACCAAGGAGGAGAAGTAAGAAATTACTAAGTCGGTAAAATAAGGACATTTTTGACCATATCACCTGTTCATGGTTATTGTACCAATCCTTATTGTTAATCTAGTTTATTAACAAGAAGTGTTTACTCAGATTTGCTATTAGTCTAACAATTTAACCAAATTATACCTATTAAAAAGTAGGGGTTTAATTGATTACTCCCTTTAAAGCTATATTACCCTGATATATCCTATATGCCAAAGTGCAGCCACTTCTACTAAGCTATATTAGTTTACGGAATTCTTATCACTACCCAATTAAAGCTTTGCATAGCAGCACAAGTAGCTAGATTCCGGATATAAAAAGTTCAATACAAAATCGCATTCTACACTTCAGTTTAGGAATAAAGTAGGACAACTGTCTGTTACGATGCAAATTTTCATTTTACTTTCTTTAAATAGAATTTTCTCGAATTTAAAGGGAAATCTATTTGGAGTCCTTTCAATAGTCCAACCAATAATTGCAGAGAATTATGAGGTTTAAAAACACACATGAATCCGATTCAATTTTAGTTCAAATGAACCTAACTGCATTTAATTTTAGAACCACAGAACAATACGTTCAAAGTTTAAATTTAACGGTTCTCAGTTAAATAACATTTAATAATTACTTAGATGAACGAGTTACTTTAGTTTAGGTCACCATTTACTCATTCAAGAGAAGTTTAAGAAAAGCCTTTTATTACTAATCTAAATCTGTTGAATTAATAACTATTTTAAATAATCTGCTAACAGTCTACTACAAGTCTTTCAGTTTACAAGGAAAACTTGTCAGGTGTCAGAGACGGATATTGATGAAAATTCGTACGTAGGTACAGTGCATAGGTAAAAACATTCACAGCCAAAAGTATAATAGGTGCTGTCGTCAACAAATAACGACAGGGGAACCCGAGAAAGGTGGATCGTAGGGAGTAAGTAAATTTAATTCAGAGTACGGAAAACATCTTTTCTTTCATAAACTGTTACATATATTGAAAGTAAATGGCTATTAATGGATACTGTACAGGAGGTGATACATGCCGGATAGTATGACGTCAATTTCTGCCATCTTGAAAGCAGCAATTTTGACTAAGCTTCAGTCTTTTAAATAGTAAATTGATCATGTGGTATATCAATTTGTGCTGGAATGTTAAAAAACAATGATGAGGTTAGTTTCGACATAACTCTAATCCTGTATGACAAAGTGACTCGCGAAATTTACTTGGAGAATGTGTGAGCGAATGATGAAAAGACATTTTGTTTCGAAACATTTGAAGGAACGAAAACCAAATGGCTACATAAAAGCTACCGTTATGTTGGAAACTACGATCCTCATGGACTCAACATAAATTACATTAGGGGCCACGGTGGCTCAGTTGGTAGAGCACTCACCTCTGGTGCTAGGGGTCGTCCGATCGATTCCTGCTCATGCCATGTGGGCTTTGTGGTGTGCGTGGTTTTTCTCGAAGTTCTCCCTTCCCCCACTTCCTTAATTCCACCAATTCATCCCATCATCATCCATACGACCTGAGCCATAGTTGCCTAAAGGCCTTAAAATTAATTAAAAATAAAGTGCATTATAAAGTTTTAAATATACTAACGAAGATGAAGTACCGATTTCAAGAAGCCGTAATGCTAGGTGAAAGTGGCCTTCTCCTGGTCAATTTCACGTGTCATTCTGTCGTACAGGATTAGAAGTATGCCAAAATTGACTTAGTTATTGGGTTTCTTGTAACGTTCCAGCACAGATTGATATATCACATGACCCATTTACTTTTTAAAATTTTGAAGCATTGTAAAGATAGTCGCTTTCAAGATGGCGGTCACTGTCATACCACCCAGAATGTATCACCTACTGTAAAGTATCTATTAATAGCCATTTACTTTCAATATTTGTAACAATTTATAAAAGAAAAGACGTTTTCCGTACTCTTAATTCGATTTACTTGATCACTACGTTCCATATTTCTCGGGTTCCCTCGTCGTTATTTGTTGTCGAGAATCCCTATAATTTTGGCTGTGAAGGTTTACCTAGGCACTGTAAATACATACGAATTTTGATCAAAATCCGGCTGTAACGCCTGGCGACTGTTTTTTGTTAGATTAAATACAACTTATTTAAAGCAGAAACCGCTCATGTTCGATGAAATTTCCGGAACATTCAACTCTTCTCCAACATTCGTAACGGTAAGGATCCGCCAAACGAAGTCAGGTTACATTCCGTCGTTGCCCGATCTGAAACAAAACTACGAGCACCGCACATATTCTCCTTCACGTAACATCAGACGAACAGTTGCTCCTGAAAATGAAAAAAAAAAATCAACAGCGACGCCACTCAGTCATTAGGTTTCTCTTTCTTTGTCCTCTGAACTTAAAAGTTCATAGAAAAAACGTTACAACTATTTATTTTTAGTTACAAGTATTTCTTATTAAAGAAATATTCAGATGAACTAATAATAATATTCTACGTTACTTTACAGTCTATTGGTAAAGATCAGGAACCCAAACGAAAAATGATGGACCAACAAGATAATGAAACAGGACCTACTGATACTCAAATCAGAAAGAGAAGAAGGACTTTAGAAGTAGAAAATGTAAGTTATGATCTATTATTTTCTAAGTTCAAAAAATAATTGGGATTGTTTTAAATTAAAATGTATATTGAAAAGTGTAACTTTGAATCAATGTCTGATATCTCCATTCTCATCTACTAAGGACTATCAGAAATATAAAATACATATTGGAGAGGAATAGAACATTTTATCCTTTGTTGTTGTGCTAACAGAGAGCTATTGTGTGAACATTTAGACAAGTTCTGGGTTGTGTGCGTGTGTCGACAGTCATATATTAACTAGTAATAACGATAAGTGAATAGAAGATGCCTGTGTTAAGGTTGCCTAATGTTATATTTTTAACTCGCGAAAACTTTAGACTAAGAAAGGAGTTCCACTCCGATTTGTTTGATACTTTGCACGTTAGTAAAGGAGCTAAATTTAGCAGGCGCGTATCTTTATGTTTCGACACAGAAACGTAATAAAAATCTCAAGTACAATTAAATACGCAAAATCCTTGCAATACATACTTGTTTTATGATAGAAAAAAAAAAGATTAAAGCTGCAAAATCTCTAGAGAATAGTATATTTAATCCAAATGACATTACTCAAACAAACATTCGATCCCAATATTCACATCTTAAAACATAAACCTGGCAACCCGGCAACCGGGAAAACACTAACTTACTATAAATTTTAAAGCCGGGCATGATCTAACAAATTACAAATACAGCTTTTTGTGAAGATCAGAAATAAAATTATAAGTTCTCAAAGTTAATGTGGGGAGATTAAAAACCAACCGCAAACCGAAATCTCATCAATACATGAAAATTGAAAGTAAGTGAGTGAAAATAGACTCTGACTTCATTGTTTCTGCAAGGATTATTTCACATAGAAGGAAAATAAACCACTTACAAAATTGGGTTAACAAGAAAGTTTCTCAAGGGTACCACCTGCGCACCATTCCCTATTATTTATCCACTCTAATAAAAAATAATTGTATACTCATATTAGCTATTAGTCTACAAATTTGACCAAATTATAATTATAAAAAATATGGAACTAATTGATTACGAACTTCAAAGTTATATTGCCCTCAAATATCGTGTTTACCAAACTGATAGTCCAGTGAAATTAGACATAAACCTGAACATTCAAAACAACAAAACGAAACCTTTTGAAATATGTAGTATACTACTATTTCTGTATTACCCACAAAAAGTCTCAAAGAATCCCGCGTTGGCTCTAGGGTGTATGACGTAATCAATATGGTGTCCACGCGCTAACTCCGGCTATTACAGTTTATATGGCTCTTGACTCCATTCTACATACACCAATAAATATAGTTTTGTCGAGCATCTCATGGGGGGGTTCTCTGGCTGTTTGGTTGATGCGGGCTGTGGTGTTCTGCTGCGGGATCTGATTCATCATTTCCCATCTAATTAATTTAATTTACATTCCTAATTACTTATTAAATTCCAAGGATGAAAGTGGCCTAAGATGGCCAGAAGTCCTGCCCTGGTAGCCCTGCGGGCCCTTGGCAATTTACATGTTTGTCGCTATCTCAGAATTTTGATACAAACTTCGCTTTTGGGTCAAATTGAAGATAATGATTGGTCTCAGTGATTCAAGTTTATATACTGTCGTCATGTTTAAATATGGCGGATGTTATATGAAAAAAACACAGTTTTTTGTCTTTTCACTACATAAGTTTAATAGCAAATAACCATGAAATCTCACAGATAGCAAAAATCACCCTTAAATAAACGTGATAGCGCGTTACCTAATCTTTCGTACGAGACAAACATCGTTGTTATATCTGAAATATTGAGCGAGCTATTTGGTTTTATTTAACAGGGTGTTGTACTTTAGAACATTTAATAGTCAAGACTAAGCATCATGCTGAAAATTTTACGTAGTGGTTGATCTTTTCGTTGACACTTAATTCCGTTCTCCGCTGAATAGCTGTGATGTTATCTTTGAAATTGGCTGATGCTTTGGTGAATTCAGCAAAACTCAAGTCAGATTTCTGGAGTCTTATTAAAGGTCTGTTACCCCGTATGCCGTTCCTGATTTCTGACTCGTAGTCCTAGGTGTTGTGCCGCTTATGTAGCAGCTTGCGCAGCGTTCTAAAGCATTCTTCCTCGGTCACCTCTCAGCCCAGTTTGACCTAGAGGGACCAGAGTGGCCTTTGCTGGCTTACAGAAGGTTTCTCGATGGGGGAAACCTCGTTATTTTGCTTCTGTTTTCATTGTTTCTTTGTGGTACAACCTCAGTACCTTGTATGTCGTCCAAGGTGTAGTTCAGTTTAGGCTGGTCCATAAGATTTCTGCTTAAATTCATTTTATTTATGGCTTTTAAGCCCCTCTGCTGAGGCCGATTTATGGTTTAAGTGTCTCCATGTTGTACTAGAAGGTACAGGATCTACAATATCTCTTTAGATGGAAGGTTATGTTTTGTATGGAGAAATACAAATACATATGACTACTTTTCGTAGAAATGCCTATGGTATAATAATTTTAACATTTTTAAAATTCCTTCAGGATAACTGCATTCAGCTCGGTACTCTAGCGTACTGTTGTCTGTATTGCTGATCGGAACAAAGTATGCGAAAGAAGAATCGAGTGGTATAATTAGAAGTAAATTTTATATGAAACACATTTCATTCCTTTTCGAAACTTTTCCCCAATGGCATGCTTATCAATAAACTTACTTATATGTGTACGTACTTACGTGAAAATAATCATTCAACCGATATTTATAGGGAAATCACTTTCCCTAACTCACTAATATTATTTGGACGATGCATTGAAAACTA
Organism: Lepisma saccharinum; assembly: GCA_022664845.1. Classification (NCBI taxonomy): domain Eukaryota; kingdom Metazoa; phylum Arthropoda; class Insecta; order Zygentoma; family Lepismatidae; genus Lepisma; species Lepisma saccharinum. The sequence continues at coordinate 4,369 of JAGDQP010059111.1, read as the reverse complement.
ACAGTATAATGAATAACATATAACAATCATATGGATGCTTCTTTTGACAATTAGTCAAATAAATTCTTCAGAGACAGGGTCATTCCACCGCTGAAGAGCACCCTATCAGTACAAATAAACATTACATAAAGATAAAGATAAAGAAATGATACTTACACTGTTGTTGAGATCTTAAAGCGATCTGTAGCTTTAATGATACATATTGTGATAGCATGTTATGGTTACCGCGATAATTTTACTTACACTTTAAAACTTAAATCAATAAATTATTTTCTATCCGTTTGCTCACAATATATCTCAAAGAGAGGGTCAACTATGAATAATTCCCTTGAATTTTTTGCAGAAATGACGCTTGCATCTCAATTCTGTCTGATGTCATAAGCGTCTAAAGATTTCATTACCAATTCTGAATGTCGACATATTGATGACGTCATAACTCATAAACCGGACGCGATATTCTTTGGGACATTTTGTGGGTAATACAGGAGAAGTAGTGCTACATATTGCAAGAGGTGTCGTTTTGTTCTTTTCAATATCTAGGTAGACGAAGTTATGCGTATTGAAAAATTTCAGCATGGTGTTTAGTTTTGAGTACTTAAAATTTCTAAAGTACAACACCCTGTTTCGCATAAAACCGACTAGCTAGATTAATTTTTAAGGTATAATAATGATGTAGGTCTCGTTAGAAATATTAGGCAACACGATGTCGAGTTTATTTCAGGGTGTTTTTCGATATCCGTGAAGGTTTCAACCTTATTTGCTATTAAAATTATATAGCAAAAAGAGCAAAACTACTTTTCTGGAATAATAGTCACCATATTTGAATATGGCGAAAGCATATAAATACTATATCAACGAAATTACTCAAAACAATCATAATCTTTAATTTGACGCAACAACGAAGTTTCTATCATAATTCTGAGAGAAGATATTATCTCTTAAGTAAAAGTCTGTGTTTGTATGTAGACGCAATATTGATAACGTCTTAACCGCTAAACCTGACGCACGATTCTTTGAGACTTTTTCTGAGGAATACAGGAAAGTTACTATTACACATTGCAACATGTTTACGTTTGCTGTTCTGAATGTTTAGGTAGACTTCCAAATATGACTAATTTCACAGTACTATGAAGACAATTCGACCAGAATCTATTTTTCACGCGTTCCAAATCACTAGCTAAATAAATATTTGCACAACCACACAAGTAGATAAAAACCATATACAAGAAAATTATTTACAAAATTACAATCAAAACTTCAGATTAGAAATAACCTACGACAACTGTCTGTTACGATGGAAATTAATAATTTACTTTCTTTGAGTGGTATTATCTCGGTTTCAAATGATCTTTCTAGTTCTTTCAATAGTCTAACAAATAATTACACCAAATTAATCCCTTTAGAAAACTAAACGAATTTCATTCAATTCTTGTCAAATTGAACTTCACTGTATTTAATTATCTTAGATCCTAGGAAGAAATTAGGTTCAAAATTTGAATGCAACAACTATCAGTTAAATAAATTGTTAACAATTAATTAGCTAAATGAGTTATTAGTGTTTGCCACTACTTAGTCCAAGAAAAAAAAACAAAAATCTATTATTACTAAAATTGTAAATTTTTAACCATTTTCTTTTTAAAATATCGGCTAACATTCTTTTAGTTTAAATTAAATAATACTTATTTACAATAGAAACCACTCAACTGCGATTAAATTTTCCGAAGCCATTCAACTCTTCTACGACACAAAGTCCCTTGCACATAAGAGTAAAGATCCGCCAAAGAATCCACATAACATCCGATCCGTGTCCGAGATGGGAACAAACAACAACCAACACAAATTCTGACTCCTTCACCTTACTTGGGCAAACAACAGCACCACAAAATGGAACAAAAGAAACATCAATAGCGACAACACTCAGTCGTTAGCACTCTTTTTTTCTACTCTAAAATTACAAATAAATAAATCAAACTATTTCAAACATTTTTCAAGTATAAATATTATTATTATAGACATTTTTTAAAAATTCTAATAATATTTTATCCAACATTACAGTCTAATGGGAATGATGCAAAACGTGAAGAAGAGATGTTAAAGGAGCAAGAGAATGAAACAGGACCGAGCGATCACCAAATCACAAACCAAGCGCAAACTTCAGACTTTGAAAATGTAAGTTCCTTTCAATTATTTTCTACCTGCAATAAATAAATTAGTTTTATTTTTTTTTGAAAGATGAACCCTAAGCCAACGTCCGAAGTTTCCATTATGACCCACTAAGGAGTGTCGAAACAAACTATACATTTTAGAATGAACTGAAAATTTTATACTTCCTTGTTGTGGACACATAGAATCATTGGGAGACCACTTAGACCGGCTCAGGTTTGTGTGCGCGCGTTCAAAGTCATATATTATGTAGTAATCACGATCAGTGAACAGAAGATGCATGGGTTGGGCTTGTCGATTATTATCGCTTTAACGCGATTAATATTTAGATTGAAATTGTGCATAGATTATGCCGACAGTTAGTTAACAGAACATTTCCAAATCCTAAGGATGAAAATGGCATACGTCGTTTTATAAACGTTGTAGAGATGTTAATAGTTTGATTCCATCGGGAAAAATTTTGATTTTGTGTTGGTAAAGTTCTAACCACAATATTTGGAATGCAAGATCAAAAAAGATCCAATAACAGAAATCTCGCCAAAATATCTAAAGAAAAAGTACATCAGTACACATTATGACTTCAGTCATTTAGGAAGGATTACCTCACGCAGAAGGAAATGCAACTAATTACAAAATAAGTATAATATTGTAATGGATCTA
>JAGDQP010059110.1:477-12437 GCA_022664845.1 Lepisma saccharinum | reverse complement strand
AAGGGAATGGTACAGGTAGGGAATCACCAATATGGAGGATTGGTGCAGCCTATAGCGCTGTAAGTAAATCGGCAAAAGAAATTGATGTAAATACCACTAATGTAAAGAAGTTTAAACTACGTGTAGTAGAAACGTTTCACAAGTTGTAAGGTATTGACTCTTAACTTATTTTTGTTCATTGGACACTGTTACTGGATATATGTATCGGTTGTGTTGTGTCAATAAATAAATAAATAAAACCATTATTTTATTCTTGTTGGGGTTATCGTTATATCGTGATGTTGAGATGAGCGATCAGTGCTTCCTAAAAGACATACACCCTTGAGCAAATAGTCTTCTTGAAAGGTCATTGCATATGTAATTAGCTATTACCTTCTTTATCTTCTTTTATTCCGAGTAAAAGGATGATCGAGAATCTTATTATAACAATGACTTGTGGTTACGCCTTCTATCGCATAATATATCATGAGTGCTTGTATTTAAACAATATAGTGTATGATTATTCTGAACATGTGAAATCTTAATTTATCGGTAGTAGTACTTTATACATTGACAGTGTGTACGTATCAAGGTACATCTTTATAAGCAAATGTATGCAATAGGAATTAATGTTTTCGACACAGAATTACTACTCTCTCAAACGGAAAATCTGATTTCATAAGATTATTGTGAGCGCTTAATACCTTTTTATTATGATGGGGTATCAAATTAAAATTGTTTCCATAGGAAACGGAAGATTAAGGTAGCTAATACCGGTGGAGTATCTAAAGTTTATCCTTTAATTAATCTTGGCTTATTTACAAAATTCACAACTCCTATATAGAATACTGCAATAATAGATTTATGAATATCAAATAAGGTTTATTTGTAACCTAAGAAGCTCTCTCAAATCGGGCTTTCCTCATTATTTGTTAGCAGATGTATGTAACATACGTTAAGCTTGTTTCAGTTGGGAATGCATTTGTTGTGATGGCGCTAGTTTCACAAAAACATTCGTGTATACAGGAACAACTCGTTGTCGGAAGCAGTGTTTGCAATGCAGAATATATATCGAACACTATATAAGACCTTTATGAAAGAAAGTGAAAGGGTAGGACGAGATACCTGTTAGTTGATTTTCTATAGAGAAAGGAATGTAAAAGAGACTATTTCTCCTATCTTAATGGTAGATGCATGACGCAACATGTCATATATTGGTCTCATTAGTCTTGGAAGCAGCGGCGTATTCTCCATGAATGCAAGGAATGAATTGCATGCCTTCGGATTGTAGTTTATTTCCATGGAGAAAACAAAAGATTTTGAGAAATTACGAAACTTCACCTGATATCCTAGACCAGAACCCGTAATACGAAAGCTGGCAGTAAGTAGTTTAGTAAACTGTTCACGTGTGGCGCTGCAGTATTCTCGTCTATGTATGTGGGCGTCTACTCAAGATCTTTGTTGTCCGCTTGCCTGTGAACGTGTGGTTTATTGGGTGAATGAAGCGGGAGAAATCCAAAATGCATGCAAGGCTAGAAGTTGCATTCAGCATAGTTGCCATCTAGTCTGTGTGTGTTGCAGCGCTGCCAATGTATGTGGAATTCCACAAAATGTATGTAATTTTCACAGTTGTGTGTAATTTGCGTGGAGTGGATGGAATATGTGTGGATTTTTGTATTTCCAGAAAAATTACAAGATAAACTTCTAAATGTGTTATATACTCATATTTTCTTGACTTTACTGAGGATACTTCCTATTTTCGCCTTTCATTTAAAAAAACATAAAAGTTATGAAGTAACTTAATTATTTCCTCCTTGGTGACAGCTGTAATTTCCGTGAGCGGCAACAGATGATCATTTTTGTTTCAAATTCTTTCTTGCTCTCTGTCTTGTGTATACCTACCGCGCCATCCTATTCTTTTTCTGTAGGAAAATATAATTTACCACCAAAACGAGAAGAAATTATCACCTTTTCGGTTCCTTTTTTTCTGAGCTCATTGTTGAAAACTGGCACGCGATTGAAACACTTGTAAATCACCTGTGAAACTACCATGTGTCGAACTTCCTTACTCGAGGTCTATGACAGCAAGAAAGAGGGAATTGCAAGTTTGTAAAGAGCAATTAGATGGATGTCATCACCAATTCCCATATATAATTTTTAATAATAATGATAATAGTAATAACATTGCATGCCCAACCTCAAAAGTCAGGATACGCCACTGCTTGGAAGGGTAGTGAGAAGCTACATCTAATGTAACATATTGTGTCGCACATTGTCCATTGTCGTTCTTTTAAAGTAATTACATGATGTTTCCAGAGGTTGGCATGCCGTACTAGTAACCAAAATATAACGAGTTCAAATTCCGTTCACGCCAATTGAAGAGAGAAAACACAAAGTATTATCACAAAAGAGCTGTCGTAGCTCGGTGGTAAAGACATGGCTTAGCGTTCGGGAGGTCGTAGTTAGTGTTACCGATGAGACGAGATTTAGGTTGTCTCGTCTCGAAAAATCTTGTCCAGACAGTGTTTCGTCTTGAAAAGATGTATACTTTGCATTAGGAGAGCTCTATCTCGTCTTGTTTTCTATAGCCATTTCTCTGTCTCGTCTCGTCTCATGTCAACACTAGTGGTAGGTTCAATCCCAGCGGCTGACCATGCTGACTGAGGTATGTCCAGGGTTATTCCTCAGTCACCCGAGGCAAATGCCGAGATGGCACCTGCAACTTAGGCCCTGGATGATGTCTTCCGGTATTATTTCCCCTCCTCTTCCCCAGCTGAGTCTTACATGCCTGAATGCCATTAATTAAATCAATTCAATTGAACAAAGAATAGTATACAAAAATTTACAGGATAAGGAAGTAATATTCATTTCCGAAGCGGTGTAATCTTCTTAACACAAAAACAATCAGATCTCGGAGTAGCCGAGAGGTTAGCACGCTAGCTTTCTATGCACGTGGTCACGGGTTCAATTCCTGCTGAAAACCATTGAACGGAGTGTTTCGGAACCTAGTTTACCAAAAAAGACTTTCAGTTCTTAGAAGCTCGTATAGCAAGTTAATAAAAAATCAATAAAATCTTTGAAAATTATAGCTGTTCAATTCCCCGAAATAATATAGCTCCTAAAATCAGCAACGTAAGTTTCCAGAGCATTTAATGAATATTTTATCCCCGCTATGCGCAGTAGGCATGAAGGGAGATATTGCTTTGATTACGGTGCTGTTCTTGTATTCGTTTGGTGGGAAGTGATTCAAAGAGTAAATCGGAACAGGACGGTTGGTCTGAGATTTTAATTTCTTCACTCTACCATCTGAGGAATGGCTTCTATCTTACGAGAGAGTCCCAAGCATCACAAGAACTACATATTGTCCTTAGGGATTTCATCGGGGCACGAATTGAATTGATTTATGGATTTTAGGCATCTTAGGCGCAGAACGTCATCGGGACAAAATCGATATAAACAGTGATACACTCATACCAAACCAGTTGACTCGTAGGGAGGTACGCGGATTCGAACCCCGCAGCAGATCATCCTGACTGAGTTTTTCGAAGTTTTTTTCTGTTTCACCAGGCGAATGTCAGGAAAGAACCTTAAGGCCTTGGTCGCTACCCTTCCAATTCTCCTCATCTCTATCCCAGCCAGAGTGAGAGATGCCAAAAAGTCATAAGCAATCAGATTATAATGACTAATATCCTAATAATCTTGTTTGTTATTATTCTGCCAACGCTAGCGTGAATATGCGTAGGATAAGACAGTGACAGTACATTCTGATGCTCAGTTAATCGGAATACTGACCTTTATTAACGTGAGCATTATACCCAGACCGCCACAGGGTGGGGGAGACGTTGTAGGAGGGTAGTCTGTCGGGTTCTAGTTTGCAGATACCATTCCGGCATTTGTGTGGTGTGACTGAGGGGAAAACCCTGGAAAAGTCAAAATGGGCGGCCGCTGAGATCGTTCCCAGGACCTTGCGATTGCTAAACCAACGCTCTACTAACTGAGCTACGGTCGCCCGGTACAGCCTACACTACAGTTGTTCGGTCATGATAATGAATACTAAATATTTAAGAAAAGATATTACGTTCTTCGTTATTGCACTTAATATAAAAGAATTTCGCGCTTATTTACACATTTCTGTTCGTTTAAGCACATACAATACGCAAGATCCTAGTACTCCGACGCTACGTGTTCTTAGGCCCGCCAGCTAGGAAGCCCTGATCAGGGATTTTGCAACAGACTCTAATGGGGAATGTCACGCCTCTAAATAAACAAACACACGCACCCGACCTTTAATTTTTTTTACTGTTAAAATTGGTTTAAGTCCTTCAAAATTCTACCCCAGTATCACACATACGTTGAAAATACGTGGATTAAACGTTAGAACCGAAACGTTATGCTAACTTGGTAAACGTACCAAAATGTCCGCCTGTTCAACGGTTGAATAATGGTTAAGAATAAACAATGAAGAAACGGGTTTAGTTGGCCAAAACAGATCATGAATCCTGTTTATTGGCATACACACATTAAGTTTCATTTTATTCGTTGCTTTTATCACGATATGCGGTGTTAATTTCCCAACAATAAATAATCTGAGCGACTGCTGCGGGGTTGGAACACAGGAACGTTCTGCAGTTCTTTTTGGTAGCTCGACGCGTTGACCACTTATCCAAAAATCCACCTGTAAAGTCCACTACTCTTTTACTGTATCGTTGAAATTAAATATTTGTCGAAATAAAGTTTAAAGTTCAACCTGTTTTCAACATGCAACTGAAAACATAAAAAATGTTGTTATTTTCATTGTATTTGCTTTTAGTTATAATGTTTATGTAATTAAATTAGAAATACAAGTGTGAAACGAAATCCAGGACATAGTATGAATGATAGTTGAAACTACGTCACATTAAGGTCTTATCAACAAAATTATAACTTGGTTGAAATTTGGTTTACAACTCAGTCTGTTTTCAATGTGCATATGGGAGCACCGAAATTAGTTTGTGTCATTTAATTAGTGTTTAATTATATTTTTTGACATAACATTAGTAAGAAATGCATTAAACAAAATCTATTATATCATAGTTGTAAATAACATATTGAATACACGTCGTATTAACGTCTAATCAACGCAATGCCGTCTTTGTTGAAATTAACTAACTCTTTGGCTTATGGAACTCGCAAGTTCATCGCTACAGTAAAAAACATTCGCCATTGGATTCTATCCTGGGCAATATCAAGCTAGTTTTCATCACGAACAACTACTTCTCGAATATATTTTCTAATATTGTCCTCCCAATGACGTCTCGGTCTTCCCAATGGACTCCTTCCATCCGGTCTTCCAACCAGGATAGAATATAATCTTTGTTGAAATATGATTTACAAATAAACGTCTTTTTAAGCGATAACGGTTATTCAACGAAATAAACCTAAAATCAACGTTGAAAACACGTATGTGTGCTACTGGGTACTTTGTTTCGACTTTACTTTGCCCCATAACTAAAAATCATGGCAGAATCCCAGGGACTGATGCATTCAACACGTTCTCTTGCCAAAAGGAAATGAGTTGGCGGAATACAGAGTATTGAAACTATTATGGATGAGAAAATAAGTAATGTTAAGACGCAGTTACAAGCTGATTTGAAAACTCGGATGGATACTATCCAGTTTATAACCAATAAAATCAGTAGTGTTCATGCAGGTGTTAAAGATATTCGTTCTGGAATAAATCAAACGAAAGCTGATATAAAAAGAATCGATTCTGAAATTGTTGAGGTCCGGAAGGAAACTTCAGTCTTTTGAGATACTGGCCAACAATTTTTTATACCTAGCAAAGCTCTACTCACACCCTCCCAATTACCCCGCCCGCAAATGAAAATTCAGGCGAAATCCTTGGTTAACCCGAACCAGATAGTAACTGACTCCGTGTTTTCCTACCAACTGTTTCCATTTAACAAAGAAATCAAAAGGCAACCCTAGCCATACCACTACTTTATACCCATCTTTTAGTTCGGTGTCATTTTCCATGGTGCGTCTATTCTCTCTCCTCGTCTTTTTTAATCTCCGAAACAATTGACCGCGAAAGGGGAGCATTCACAGTTCGTGAAAACAGATACTTCAATGCTCTTTTCACAATTACTTTCTCAATACTTTCGCGAATACAGTTACCTTAATGTTCGTATTCCCTTTCAAATTATTATTATTATTACAGTTGTTATCCGTTCGTAGCTGGGCGATTAACCAGGAGAATAGCAAAGCGCTTCAGGCCTTGTATTCACACAAAACTTCTTCAGTTAGCACTGCTGCATTCACCGTTCGACTGGCGTGTCTGTTGTCTGTTGTCTGTGTCCGTGTTTGTCGATAGTTAGTTCGCGGTTTGGCCACCTGCATTCGGAACTGAAAAGAGCTATACTATTTGATTCCATATCTTGTACTATGCGAATCTAGTTTCATTTTATAAATACCGTATCTCAGACGATTCAGATTACATACCCATAGGACAAACCATTTTGTAATTGAGTAATCACTTCTGATTATTGTATCTTGATTCTCAAATTCATATAATTACATCGATATATTCAAGATGTCTAATTTCATTTTTTTGAGTCTGAACAAAGTTTACAATAATTATTGGATTCAAACAAAGTTAAATTTTATTCTATAGCAATATCTAATAAACAATTGACCCAAATATTTGAATTAAATCATTTCTCATTCTTAACATAAAATATTTCATTGATAATATCTGTCATAAACTTGCAGCTCAAATCATGTCTTTACGTAGAAGAAAATGCAAACATTTTTATTATTAAATTTTCTTTTAAAGTAAAGAAAACAATTCTCGCGGATTATTGATATTTTACGTCGTATTATATCACAACTTATAAAAACAAATGAAGTTATTTATGCTCTTATTTTTCGTTTATAGATTTTCAACAAACAAAAAATGCATTTTGTATGAAATCCGAAATAAACCTAATTGATTCATACCGATAAAATGTTGATAAATATCAACAATGATTCTACCGTATTCGTCTGGGAAATTCAACTTCGTGAAAGGGGGTGGTGTGAATAGAAGCACTTACGATCTTCAGTTCGTGGGAAAATAATTAATTTTGAGCTGAGACAAAGATTATTTATTATTCCTTTAAGGAAAGTGATGCAAAGCACCATGTTGTAATGTAGAGAGATGCTCTCTCTCATTTCTCTGTTACTTCCCCATGGTGTTACGAATTTTTAAGTCATTTTTTTTTCTTTTAGAATATCTCTGAACAAAGAGATTTAATAAAATACGCCTTCAAAATATAAATGTAGACTTTGTTTGTAAATTTTTCTTACTTTTTGGGGAAGAAGCTTAAGTAATATGTGCAAAAGACATGTGGAGCTTGTCTAGTATGTCTTCTTGTGTTTACAGATTTTCGGGACTACTTTTTTTTTTTCTAAAAAAACAAAACAACAGTTCTTCTATACTATTTCTTCACAATATGTCCCGAACTAGAACTATTACTTTAACCAGAAGTTAACTCAGTACCTACCTACTTAAGAAGCCAACAACCCTCCCCTTTTTTTTTGGCATGTTATAACTCATAAGTAGTGAACACTTCCTGCGCACAACTGTAATGATATACCTTTTTTGTACTCTAGCGAGTGTCTGAAATGGTATATACAGGATTGGATATAGTGTTGTAAAAAACGTTCGTTTTTTTTCTAAAACTTCCGTTTAAAAAAAAACAAAAAAACATATGGTTTCCTTTATTTTTCTTAATTACGTTTATTCTCAGGGCAGCAATTTGTAATACTGTTAACGCCTCTTTAAGCAATAATTACTTTTATATATGTAATTAAGAAGAAATACAACACAATCTAAACCCTATATATTGTAAGATTACAAATATTTTTGTATATGTGAGATATTCCGGGTTACCCACTTCTCAGTGTTGTCAACTTTTTAAGAAATATATATATATTTTTTAAAAAAATCTTCCATACCGCATCTTCCCCAAACTTAGCTTAAAAATCATTCAACACAATAGAAGAAAGTTTTGCGTGTCCACGATCTCAAGCATTCCAGTTGTCAGTGTTGCCAGTCTGTTTTAAAATTCAACTTATTGAAATGTCTTTATTAATACAAATTTACACGTGTGCATTCACTTACACAAAATTTGGTATGAATATTCATTAGTTACTGGAACAGGTCATACAGACACTCCAGGCGCCGTAGCTTCTCAGTGTTGCCAAATTATTTTTAAAATTCTAGATTTCATATTTGTTACCGTTGGGCTATCCGCATTGCTTTACACCAAATTTGACTTGTGCATTATGGACTCGAACAATTCATGTGGGTGCTTCTCGCACCGCAGTTGTCAGGGTTGCCAACCAATTTCAGAAAATATTTTTTATTTTTTTTTTCATATCGTTGAACGTATCAAGACCAATTCTTATATTTACGTACTGGGACGCGTCATGAGGTACTTCTGGTCCTACAGTTGACAGTGTTGCCATTCAATTTTCAAAATTAAATAATTTACTATTTCCATACAGTTCAACGTATCCACACCAAACTTTGAGTATACATATTCGACACAATCGAAACATACTGTGGTTGTTCCCTGTAGCCTAGAACCCAGTTGTCAGTGTTGCCACCCTATTTTAAAATTAGGTTTTTTAAAAGGATCTTGTACTGTTACGTGCCGATAGCTATTACTATACTTTCGAAAAAGCGCGGGCAGCCGCGGGACGTGGCTACGTTATGATATAATTGTGAAATAATACATCTCAGAGTCCTATTGCGACAGACTCATTAGAATAAACCTATATGTACTGTAGTTACTTGTTTACAAGAGTATTCCTTATGAATTTATACAACTCTTTTTAAATATTCACATAACATAAAATATTTTTCGTCATATTGTCTCTACCTGTATATATCTTCACAGTATGGGGCGAGGCCTGGACGCCGGAACATGGGGGACGCCGGTACATACGTGTTGAAGTTATGCATTTCTTATTCACTCTTATATAAAAGATTCCGCAGAAGACCATTTAAATGTTAGATTAAAATTAATGATAACGTGTTAATTAATTGCCCTGATCCCTGCCAAATGCAAATATTATATAAATACAGGGTGATCCAAAGAAAGTTTCCCATCACGTTAATTACGTAGCCAATTGATTTTCAGGAGGAATCCCGATACACGACCCTTTTAATTTAAGGAAGTACGCACCATCGTGGTCAAGCCTTCCGTGCTGTCTCATTTTATTGTGGTCTAGTGGCAAAAAGTGAAATCTTCTAAAAATGACTACATGAGTCAATAACACATCATATTAATGATCTTTAGGTTCTATTTACAAAAGCATGTGATCTGTTATTAGTCTCTTTGAAAACTTTCCGGGAAATTGCGTTGTGACATGGTGACTGAAAATGTTCAGAGTTTATATCAATTTCACAAGTCGAATGTCGAATTGGTACCATAACTAAAGGCCTGCCCGCTAACTTCCACTCAGGCACGATGTTTGGCACAGGGGTTCGAATTCAGGTGCTTCCTTTTCCCAAAATGCAATGCTGAACTGAAAATTCACAACATTAACGTATCCATCGCAGGGGTTGGGTGCTAATGCATCACAAAACATGAGATAGCGCGTTATAATTTATCATAGTGATATTTCCAGAAGTTTCTTTATACTAGTGAAGGCAGTTGGAGCGCTTATAACGTTATATAGTGTAAAATATTACCTTACCTACCAAGTTTCGCTTTATAATATTTGAGAGTTGCAAACTCAATTTTCCGGTAAGTTTTCAAGGAAACTAGTAAATGATCCCATGCTTTTGTAAAGAGAACCTAAAGACCACTGATATGATATTACTTGCCCCATGTTGTCCTTTAAGAAAATTTCACATTTTGACACTAGATCAGAATAAAATTGGACAGCATGCAAGACTTGACCACGATGCCACGTTTTCCCTTAAATTAAAAGGGGCGTGTGTCGGGATTTCTCCTGAAAAGTCAATTAGTTACGAAATTAAGGGGACGGGAAGTTTCCTTTGGGTCACCTTGTATTTAAATAACATTGGTATTTGGCAGGGATCAGAGCAATTAATTAACACGTCAACTGCATCAATAACTTTAAGCTAACATTTAAATGGTCTTCAGTGCAACCTTTTACATAAAAGTGAATGGGAAATACATAACTTTAGGACATATGTATGAAGTATTGCTTGCCTTTCAGGCGTTCAGAACAAAATTTCGAAAATTTTGAAGTTCTGTAACTCGTGTTTCACGAAACTCCGAAACGTAGTACTACAGGAGTGTTCATTTGAACACATCGTCAATGCACTGTGGAAGTTGTGTATGTTATAAAGAAGAATGGAGAATGTCATATAAGAAAATAAAAATTAGAAAATGAACCAAGTTGATAGTGTGGTAATCCTTTTACTGATAACCCATTACACATACCCTACAAGAGCTTACGAATATAAACATTACAAACTTATTTTTGTCTTCGAAAATGATCCAAACTCCTGCCACACACGAAATACAGATGTGATATTGTCATGAACCTCCATTGCGTTAATGGTCAATCATCAATGTTTCTATCAGAGCCTACTCATAGATTATCTTTTCCACGAAATATAACAGCATCATTGCCAATGTCCCTTCATGTTCTTTCCCCTTCTCGTTAGTAGTATTCTGATTGACAACGCTCTCTTATTCTGATCAAACTTGTGTGTGTATTTCACGAGATATACAAGGTTTGTTCTGAAAGTAGTAGGACTGGCTTTTTCCTGAGTGAATGGGCGGACGAGAGGTGGTCTGCGCGCGCACGATCGGCGGAGGGGGATATTGGGAACGCTGGGAAACAGCGGCAGTCGGCTCTCGGCCGTTGAAGAGAGCAGGTCGCTTGTACTGTGAACCCCTGTCGAAACGCCTCGTCACGGAGAATCATGGAGCGTTTACTGGAGCAGCGATACGCAATCAAATTTTGTGTAAAGCTTGGTAAAACGGGCAAAGAGACGCACGACATTATTAAGGAGACCTACGGTGATGGTGCCATGGCTAGATCGGGTGTAAAGAAAGCACGAATGAGCAAATCCAAGCAAAAGTCCATGCTCATTTGCTTTCTTGATCTACATGGTGTCATCCACAAAGAGTTCGTACCACCCGGACAAACAGTTAAAGCAGTTTTTACGTGGAAGTCCTCAAAAGACTGCGAAAACGCATTGTTCGTGTGCACCCAGCCATCGCCAACAATTGGCGGCTGCACCATGACAACGCGCAAAGTCATACAGCGTTCGGCGTAGAGTATCTTGCCCAGCATAATGTCGCAACGCTGCTTCATCCCCCCTACAGCCCCGACTTGGCACCGCCAGACTTTTTTCTATTCCCGAGATTAAAATCGACGCTCAAGGGGAAGCATCACAGCTCGGTACAGACGGTTCAACAGACCGTGACGAGGGAGCTAAACAGCATTCCGGTCCAGAGGTTCCTGGAGGCATACGAAAACTGGAAAACTCGTTGGCAACAGTGTGTAGATGCGGAAGGATGCTACTTCGAACAATTCTAATCGTTTGTACTATTATCATGAATACATTTTTTTAAAAAAAATCAGTCCTACTACTTTCAGAACACACCCTGTATGTAGACTTCGGATTGCAATTATGAGGCTCTGAAAAACCGTGATAAAATTTACAAGCTAGCGATGAAATAATAAAAAAAAAAAAAACAGACCAGGTGGGTGTAACGAAATACGACCCAATGTATCGTTGCAGTATTTGATCGGAACATTTTGTTTAACTTCGGTTTCTGTTAGAGTTAGAATTGTCCATTACTCCAGAATTTTGTTTTGGTGAGTTCAAAGTTTGATTTTCTTTTTTAATGTGCCTGCAGGAAACGAAACATGTTTGTTAAATTTGGTTAAAATACGAGTGTTTCGGTCGAATTTAATGAAGCGTTTTTTTGTAACACACCGCAGTATATTTTTAAAAGTACTCTGAC
>JAGDQP010059109.1:719-12437 GCA_022664845.1 Lepisma saccharinum | reverse complement strand
TGGAGTCTCTGAATTCGTTTGTCCAGGATGTTAGAAACAAATTTAGCTAACTGAATTGAAGTCCAAGAGTAGGTTTCCAGATTTAGATTATAGTGATGTCAAGAAATGGGAACATACCATGGATGGATCAAGACAAAAAATATTATAAGCAAAGTAAAATATTAAGGGTGGAAACATTCATCCCTTGATCCCTTATCTGACAAAACGCGCAGAAGCTAATTCATCAGTTGAAAACATATTTCTCTTCTTTAGTCAGTTGAAAACAATTGATTCTGTTAAGCCCAGCAAAAGCGTAAAAGATGACTTGTATGTATCGCAAAGATTTTGATAATTGTGATCACTTAAATAATTTTCTCAGCTATACTGAGAATTACGTTCACTAGAAAAACTGCATTGAAATATAAACGACTTTTCAGGATTACCATCTATTTTAGGAAACATTTAAGTCATACAGTCTAAAGCAATGACTAATCGAAAATAAAACTTGCTCAAATTTTTGGAAAACATAGGTGTCTCTACTATGCTCTTATATATATGTATTAAGGAAATGGCACTCAAATATGCGAAATTTTCGAAAACTATCAGCTTCTCGTTGTTACACACTGTGAGAAATTTACGTAGAAAACTACTTATTTTCTAGCCTTTTTTGGACTTGACGAATACTTGATATTTAACATTACGAAGAATGTTAAATTATATGGTGTTTTACGTCCTTACTATTCTGAATGAAATGAATAGCGTCAAACATATGACGTCACTCATATTAACCGTAGTAATGAAGTCAGACCCTTACGTGTTATGTTAAAAGATCATGTGGCATACAGGGGCGTGGCATACAAAACCCTGCAATGCGGGGGACGACTGTTCCAAAGAGGACCCTTCACTTTACTGTCAATGGGGCGAATCGACCTCCGGCCTTGGATATTCTCTCGCGGGAGGCGTAAAATGTAGTTACGCCTCTGGTGGCAGGACAAAATCACAGCATAAGACAGTTACTAACGCAGGTGCTCCTAGATATTCCTCTGGGTAAGCATGGTATAATGTCCTTAAAGAAGGATAAAAAGTCGGTCATGGACAGCACGGTTGTCCTTATGTGTAGACTCTATCACCAAGTAAATGGTGAAAGCTCCCATTCACTACTCCACAAATGTGCTGATGAAAAGAAAAGCACTTCTTGAATGCATTATAATCCTTACGCATAGACTATTATCACCAAAGGGGATTGGAAAGCTTGGAGTCACTAAGAACAAAAGTACAGAAGAAAACAGAACACCCTACGCCTACATTGTATTATAAATTTTATATACAGACTGTTATCGCTATTTCCTATATTGCAAGCAGTCGTGATCCATATTCAATTGGTCTTTTTGCATTATCTTCGATATTACATATTTCTTCGTGAGTAAAGTTTCCACGGTCTGCGATGGGATTTGAACCTTCTACTGTCAACAACCAGATTTTGAAGTCTAGTGCTCTAACCGATCGGATATGCTGGTCTTCCAACTGGGTGATGATTTTATTACTTTGTGTTACGAACACAATTGAGAAACGTGTTTCCAAAAGCAACTACATATATCCATGTTACTTTTTAAATCTTTTTTCTCTGTTTTTCTTATAATATAAAAATTCCTAATTTGATTTTGAAGCAAATGTTATATTAAACCATTAATGTTAATTAGTTAGAATACTTTCTCGTTCAAACTGACAACAGAATCGAATCAGGAACTTGTATATTATTAGTCCAGTAAACAAAGGTGAAATTTTCATGAAAAAGGGAACAAATTGGTAACAAGCTGAAAATTTGTATGCAAGTCAGGAAATCTGTCAGAAACAACATACTAAAAGCCCCCAAATATCCTACCATTGCTTTTCCCGAAATTTGTAAAACAAAACTGCGCCCTGTATACTTATCAAGCCCTAATAATATAATACTGAAATTATGTTTGTTCGACAAAGACTTCTATACCGTTCAATGTATTCCCACAAAACTTGGTACGAATATGCCTTGTCATCCTAGAATGGGGGTTCAAGCCCCCATAATGAACCTGTTTTCAGTGTTGCCAACCTATTATATAGTTTTTTTTAAGTTTATATACCATTTAAAGTATCTGCACTAAATTTGACCTCACTATTCTTTCACACCTTATAAACATGACTGTGGAGCTCAAAGCGCTCAAGCAATCCAGTATGCAGTGTAGCCATCTTATTATAAAATTGGATAATTACCAATGGTTCCTGTACTATTCACCTCATTTGCATCAAATTTGACACGAATATTCTCCGAAACCCCAGAAGGACGACTGTGGGTTTTAACACCCGTAAGCAACCCAGTTATAAAATTTATTTACCTAAGGATTCTACACCATTGAACCTATGCGCAAGGAATTTCCGCAAAAGTATACTCTGATAACCGGTAAAAACAACTATTGGGCTCCTCATCCCCGCAAGGAATTCCTGACGTCATCCTAGCATGTACGTTCTACAAAAACTTCAATGCGGTATAAGTATCCGCATCAAATTTTCAACCTCCCATTTAAGGTGAGGCTTCCACACTACTTTCATCACAGCCATAGTGACTGACTAGCGGACGAAGTTTTTCTTGATTCAGAAAAGTCTGATTCTGGATGTAAACAAACGATATCTGTTACAAGTGGATTATTGTTTCTGAATCTGTTATGCAACTCGAATAAGATTGTGTCAATAATGGGAAGGAAATAGAAAAGTAATGCAAACTTTGTAGGCAGCTATATGCTTTAATCGTCGTAACGAAATATTTCGCTTACTATTCCATATACCTGCGTATTTCATAAATTTTAGGTGGGTATACGGTAATGCTTGAAAATTTGAGGTGGGTATAGCGCGTATATCCTCCATTTTAACCCTGAAAGGAAAGCATGTTTACAAAAATAGTCTTCTGACGTATTTCCACGAACAGTCCTCCATCAGAACAAATGTTAGCAAGTGATCTGGCAGACGAAGCTTCTCGTTGCTGTTATTCCTTCAATTCCATTTTCGTCTATCAACAAACGTGCTTCCCGCCATATTTTACCTAAATCTTCCCTGGAATTGCGAATTGTTATATCGTGGGCAGTCATATGTTTGCTCTGAAGCACCCGAGAAACTATGTTAATTTCTTTGAGGATAGCTCTAAAAATCAGGGTTGGAATGACAACGTATTTTTATGTGATTTTCCGTTTTAAATACGTTTTTTTATAGACTGCAAAAATAGTGTTTAAAACGTTTAAGACCTTTAAAACGTTTGAAACATTTTCTTAAAAATAAAAATGGTAGGGATTATGATAGGTACTCCATCTGCACTAGCTTCTACAACGTTTCAATCGCGCTTCCGGTCTATTCATAAGTATTTACTAGAAATTGTAGGTTCTATTACACTAAATTTGATGAAATTTCCTATTCATCGAAATTCAATGACAAAGTTATTTATTATATAAAGGCAAGGTATACCTGTGCAATGCGCACGCGCCGTGAACGACGCATGGGGGATGTGGAGGTGGCGAACCACATATTCTTGACCAACGGCACGAAGTGAGGTGTGATAGTGAGTTCCACGCTCGGCTCCCTTTACCTCCCAAAGTGCCCAGGAATACCAAGAACACTGTGGTACTCAATTTGATAGGACGCTGAGTTTATCTTAGATCACCAGCCATGGAAACAATGAAGGAAAAATCTCCAGTGTCCTGGCCGGGATTGAATTACACTTCTTGAAATGTTCTCTTGTTCGGACAACAAGACCTGCCTTTTCGTTTTTACACAATCTGAATTTGGCTTATACCATTATTTTCGGAAGGATTAACTTTAATAAAGTGTGAACAGATTAAATCCTTTTTCCTTCATGTGCAACCCATTAATGAGTCTATAAACAAACAACAAAGAAGCAGAGTACATACTGTTGTAAAAAAAAAGTTTTATATTCTGTTAATTTTTTTGAAACTTTTTTTCAATTCATTTTCATGTTCTTTAATGTTTTTTTTCAAAGCAAGTATTTAATGATTTACGCTGCAGAAAATCAATGTAATCAGCAGGATTGGATTTAAGCTTTCACACATTCATCCCAATTTACTATTGCTTTGTTTTCCTGTAGCGTTACGAGGCAAAAGATGAAATTATTTATGCATTTATTGCCACATTCCAAACTTCCTATACAGTATATCCACCTTGACAAACTTAAGGGAAGTAAGAACATATGGACTGTTAGGTATAGTTTATAATAAAATATTAATAAACCTCCAGGGAACTGAAGAAATATTTTGAATTATAGGAACTTAAGTTCCTAGTGAAAAAAATACAACTTCGAAGACATCTTTACTGTAAACTGAAAAACTATGAATTCTTACCGAAATAGACTATCATACCGTATATACAATACGTTAATTTCTAATTACGGTATTATTCAAGGAAGATGTCTGTTTTTTATCATAATTACCGTCCTCAAAAATCAATTATCTTTAGCTCAAAATCCCGGGAAATAACCTGCTTGTATTCAAGGGCAGAGATATATGTTTGCGTTTATAATACATTCTGTTTTACTATAAAAGCTAGGTGGCAATGCTCTACTATGCAGCGGGCTCCAAGCCTCACCTCATATACTATGAAAATATATACAGATAGAGACCGTGTAACAAAAAATATTTTATGTTATATGAATATTTCAAAAGAGATATAGAAATGCATAATGAATATTCTTATAAACAAGCAACTACATATAGGTTTCTTCTAATGAATCTGTTGCAATAGGGCTCTGAGAAGTATTATTTCAAAGCATATCATAACGTAGGTAGGTCCAGCGTCTCCCCTAGCGCTCTTTTGCAAGAATAGGAATAGCCATCGGCACGTTGAAAAAATTGATCTTTAAAATAGGGTGCCAACGCTAACACTTGGGTGCTTGGATATAGGGAACAACCAAAGTTTGTACCGATTATGTTAAATGTTATACTCAAAGCTTGATGCGGATACGCCGAACTGAATGTAAGTAGTAAATATTTAATTTTTAAAATCGATTGGCAACACTGCCAACTGTGGAACCTGAAGTACCTCATGACGTATTCCAATATGTAAATACAAAGTTTGGTCCTAATGCATTCAACGATATGGAAGTAATTAAATACTTCTGAAATTGGTTAGCAACATTGACAACTTCTGCGCCGGAAGTACTCACGTGAACTGTCCCAGTACTTAATGCACATGTATGTCAAATTTTGTGTAAATCAGTATGAATACGTCCAACGGTAACAAATATAAAATCTAGATTTTTTAATCGGCTGACAGCCCTGACAAACTACGGTGCCTGGAGTGCCTGTATGACCTGTCCCAGTACCTAATGAATGTATATCCAATTTAGTGTAAATCTATGCACACGTGTAGATTTGTATTTATAAAGGCATTTCTATAAGTTGAATTTTAAAATTGGTTGGCAACACTGACGACTGCGGTGTTTGAGGTCGGGGACACCCAAAACTTTCTTCTATTGTGTCGAATGATATTTAAGCTAAGTTTGGAGCAGATACAATATGGAAGATTTTTTTAAAAAAATGATTTTTTTAAAAGTTGACAATACTGAGAACTGAGCAACCCAGAATATTAAAAATATATATATATTTGTAATCTAAGGTTTAATTATGTTATATTACTTATCAATTACCTATATGAAAGTAATTTTTACTTAAAGAGACGTTAGCACTATTACAAGTACCTTGGAAAACACGAAATTTAGAAAAACGAAGGCTCATCATGTTCTTAAAAAAAAACGACAGTGTTAGAAAAACAAACTTTTTTTTTCTATTTACAACACTAAGAGTACGTAATAAGTTCTACCACCCGGCATAAACTCCAAGCACCGAATAAGAAATTATTATCAAATCTACACAGTTACTTACTACTGTCCCTTTCCTCATAAACATTAGACAAGACATAGAGCAATGTAATTATAGAAGCAAATACATGCCCATGATGTTTTTCTTTTCCTGGCAGTTTGTCACAATAAATAAAAAAGAAAGAATTTAAATATGAACATCTTGTTTCATGTTATTGATAGCGAATTAATATTTCCCGCTTCTAGCATCCAATCGATAGAAAGAATAAATCGTAACAACGTATTTTATGTCTCCATCTATCTATGGGTTTGCTAGTTTCCAAAATCCTGATTATTTTGGAAACTAGCTTTCACTCGGGACAAATTGTATACGTTTTACTCGTACAAACACACCCTTTCGTACTCTTAAAGATAATATGATACTGTCAAAGAAGAAAAATAAAATTAACATGTTTTAAACACGCCTTTAAGAAAAGATCGTTGAAAACAAATGTTTAAAACAATCGTCTCTGTTTAAAACATCCATTTAAAAGATCTTGTTTTAAACATTCCAACCCTGCTAAAAATGCACAAATATATGAAAACTTCCTCTATCCTCGACAAGTTTATGTAGAGTAACAATAATTGCAGACAATTTGCTTTTTATGGCATCGAAAACTACTGACTGGAAAATCTTGTTTTTACGCTCTACAGATAAGCGCTCAAAAGACTGATGGGTCAAGGTATCAAAGCAAAGAAATTAACGAGATCTTCTGTGCCATCTTTGACAATTTTAGAACGTTTTAATTACGAATACACTTGATAAAGCATTTATAATTTCAATGATCATCTACTATCAACAAATTGAGGGTGCGCCCGGACCCCTTTACATTCCCCTAACGATGCCCCTTCCTTGCGGAGAAGTATTTTGTTCTTAAATGCATCTCTGGACAAAGCGGACACTAAAACACCACCACTTTAGATGCCACCTCCTGTCTTTTCTTGTCAACGATAAACGGGACAATTTACAAGTACAACAATGATTCAAAGTATGCCGTTCGTATAAAATTAGTACTACTCAAATCCTTTACGTATTGCAAAACATCTACAATTAATGATTTGATCTACTTCCCTTATTTTTTTTATTTTTGAGTTCTTGCAGTCGGCATTTAAGAGTGGTTCGTTAGTCCTTGATCACAGTTTCATCGAGCTTTCTCATTGAGAAATCGATCGAACAGCTGGGCTGGGAGAGATCACAGTCCAATGAGTCTATGCGTATTTATTTTAACATTATCAGCAATAACACACATGCGTTCGTAACAGCTGAGTAAGTGAATTACAACTTACAGTTGGATGACGAAGATTTTACGCTTGAACTAGACAATACAGACACGGCGAACGGGACAAATCGTGCATCAAAGCCTCGACCTTATCTCACTTACCCATTCCCATATGCCATTCATTCTCAACCTTTTGCAGGCTGCTGACCCCTTGATTTCTTACTAGTTTATTTGCTTACCCCTGCTCCTACAACAAAAGAAAACATGATATATACAGTATCAACAAGCTCTTCTTTATATAACTATTACACTATTACTCATTCAAAAAAATGAAACTGTATAGCTTAATGTAACCCTACAATAGATAATAATAATAAATCTCTTTGTGTTATCTGTAATTATATTTTAAAGATGACTATTATTTCAATACATGAAAGTATAACTGAGCAATAGTGTAATTTGCGAATTAATAGTAATAATAATACAATCTAACGCTTTTGTTTACTTACAATTTTTCAATGTGATAGCTATTGTTGTTTTGCGGCCGTCAACTTTTTCATATCTTGCTCCAAAGTAGAGATCTTCAGGCACAGATCTCGTTCTATATTAATTATGTGTCTGTACTATTTTTTCAAATAAACAAGTACAAAAATTTTGACTCGCACAGGTATGTAGTTGCGAATATATGAATACTGCGCATGTAACGAAAAGTCCAGAAAACATAAACTGGGAAGCATAATTTTCAAGAAGCTATCGCAGAACAACTCAGTAAGTTGATCTTCATTTGTATAGAAACGAGTTCTTAATCTAATCGTTTTTCTCGTTGAAAACCGGAAAGTAAACTCTCAGCTGGGAACCTCAAAAAAGCAAATGCTCCTTCATTCTCTCATATAATTTGCTTTGCTTTCAAACGGGAAAGGAATCGTATTCCTTAATATCTATTCGGCGAACCCAAGTGTCTAATTGTTTTAACTGTGGCCTCTATTTGTCTTGGACAGAAAATACAGTGACACTGGAACCTTGAAGTCTTGAATTTAATATATTCAGAAATAATATACAAATAAGCAAGTGTCGAAAACCAAGAAAAGTCACTTAAGCATCCCTTTAATTTTGGTTCCAATTTCGAATCAATAAGAAATAGCCAGAACTCTTCCACGAGATTACCAGCGTAACTCATATCATTACATAATGCAGCGAAAATTCTGGACAGTTCTTGATACAGTTAACAATTATAACGGGTTCATCGAAAACGTTTTTCATCTTGGATGACATTCCACGTATAACCAAGCTTCACGATTGACTTGGCAGAGGGCGCAACAGCCTGGGTATGTGCAAAAAGAACTTTTTGTTTGCCTGCCATTCCCCGTGCACCATGTATACTAATCCCAATACGTATATTTCACTTTATTTTCAAGTTTAGGATTATTAAGAATGTTAAACATGACATCTACAGTGTTATGTAATTGCAGTGTTTTACAAATTGAGAAGTAAATTATCGTTACTCGTTAAACTATTGCCCCTTCTCCCCCAGCCCTACATGCTACATGCTTGCCACGGACCCCAGGTTCGAAAACATTGCCATATGCGACAACAGTGTGAATTCTCTCATCTACCTAATTTGATGGCTGCGACTGCAGTAACAGTGATAAAAAGTTGGTCAATATTCTTTAGTATTAGTAAATTACTACTGTCTTGCAAGAATATGGCTCAAATTAAATTTTATTAGTATGTAAAATTCGTAACTGTTGTATTAGTATTTCTGTACATTTTCTATATGTTTAGTAATTTTATTATTATTTTTTTTTAGATTGAAGGAAATGGGACAATACAAACCAATGAATATTTTCCTTCGGCAAGAAATAGATCGTATGTCAAAAGTTATTGGGCTTGTAAAATCAACATTATCTGATTTGCAGTTAGCTATAGAGGGAACTATAATAATGAACGAAGTAAGTATATTGTATGACGTTCTCCATGAATTGTCAGAGAATATGAATTAATGCATCTGAAACAGTTGAAGTCCATAATGGTATGTCTGATAAGAAGCATATGTTAGACTCTTGTGTTCATGATTACCTCTACCAATTTTCTATTGTCCCCTAGCATAACGTGTTGTACGATGGAGCATAACTACATTCATTTCCATAAATTCGGGATTTTTCAGAAATTAGTCGTATAAAGCGATTGGAAATGCGCAGAAATTACTAACATCACACAGCACATGAAGTGGAGGCATGGTATCGTACATGCACGAAGGGCTATGTCAACGATACATGTATTTACACCAAAGCGTCAATCAAGTGTTGTGTCACAGTTTCATGTGAGTTGTGATCACAGTGCGTACAAGTTTCAAGACAAAAGTGTGTTTCCTATTGTTTCCTAGATATATCTACCAGATGAAGAAATTATTGCAAAGCTGGGAACAGGCCAAAGTAAATTAGTGTGGAAAGGTAACTAAAAGTTAATTCCCTGGTAGTGGAACCAGTTTCAAAGGGCACAGTTTCACGAGGGTACAGCCAATGAAGGCTTAAGACTACAAGGATGATCATAATCTTCGATTGTTTATCAGGTACAGGACTGCTACCCCAACTCAGCTTCAACCGACTCATGTTGCGGTTTCAAGAAGGTTGAGGCCCGCTTCTGCTGGGAGAGAAGTCTTGTACGCGGGCACAAAGGTTCCTTGTGAAGGAGGTATGTATTCTAGGTGATCAGCAGTGTAGCACTTACTAGCATAACAAGAAACGTTTGCATTGGGTGAAACTTTATGGCATATTGATTGAAAACCAAGGCCTGCAGAGTTCAGCATTTTTCATAAATGAGTATCAATATTGCTTGC
This sequence comes from Lepisma saccharinum, assembly GCA_022664845.1. Classification (NCBI taxonomy): domain Eukaryota; kingdom Metazoa; phylum Arthropoda; class Insecta; order Zygentoma; family Lepismatidae; genus Lepisma; species Lepisma saccharinum. The sequence continues at coordinate 2,512 of JAGDQP010059109.1, read as the reverse complement.
TCAGAAATTCCTCCGTATACTAATGTAGAAACAGCCTAGTACGTTTCCATCCCTTTAATATCAAACACCTGGCCCGTATTATGGGCGGAGCGGTTGGAGTGATCGCTCCAGGACCCCGGGACCAAGGGGACCAAAAGACTTTTCAAAAATTACTTTTAAAAAAAAACATTTCAACATAGAAACTTTAAAAAATGACATGACTCACTCCTATATAATTTAGAGACCTTTTTGAGAATGTTGAGAGGGTGCCCCATCATAAATATTTTTTGAATGGGGTCCCATGTATTTTCCCGCTCCAGGGCCTCCAATTGTCTTAATCCGGCCCTATCGAGCAGGGTACTTGGAGGTAGAGTGATAGTTTGGAGTGGAATCACATTAGGAGATAAATCATGAATACTAGACGAATGATGCTTTGGATGGATCTACTGTTCATGTGGATTATCACGCTAACGCTGTCGGACCTCTCGTGGTTCCAGATCGGCTGCAGCTATCTGTCGTCTCAGTGATGGCTGAACAGCGGCTTCCGACTGTTGCTCCGGACCTCAATCCGATGGAGCATGTGTGGCACGTTCTGTAAAGACCTGTTGCAGCTCCTAACCTTTCTGAATACTATCTTACCGGACTTAGAAAAACCTAACAACAACAATGATTATTGCTACTCACTGATGACGTTGACACCACGCTTCTCTACATCAAACACAGTGTTCCTACGAGACGAGAAGATACAGAGAAATGGCTATAGAAAACGAGACGAGACAGAGCTCTCGTAATGCAAAGTATACATCTTTTCGAGACGAGACATTCTCTGGACAAGATATTTTCGAGACGAGACAGCCTAAATCTCGTCAACAACTCTAATAAAACATCGCTGTGAAACCTGTATTGTTGTAAAGAACTTGGAATTCATACTGAAATACGTTGACTACTAAATTTTGCCATTCTACGTCTGAACCAGTTCTGCATGTAGTGCTCTTTTATGTCGAAAAACCGCGTATGTAACGTACTGCTTAGGAACCCTTCATTTACGTAATTTATGCGACAGCCTTTCAACACATACCACATACTTTACACATGTACAAAATGTTTGTAGTTTTCGTAAATTTTCTGAAAATTCTGAAACTTATGGAAATGAGTGGAAGCTCTTAAATATTTTCTTTCACTCGAAATTGCTGAACTTTTCATCAAGATATTTTCTAGCAATCATAAATCGAAAAATAGCCTGAAATGTTTAGACATAATTATTTTCCTATATTATCAAGAGAATGGTATCTTTCGAGAACTTTACTTTCATTTCTTGATCATTATGGTGTACTTTTAACAGTAGCTTCTACCGTACTGCTTCCCTATTATCTAAATTGACAATAACTTGGCTTCATCTTATTCATTTTGTTGTCGGGGTAGCTACTTGTCTTAATCTCGGATTTGATTTCTTATATCGAATATCGTTACTGATGCCAAATTATTTTTATTAGTGCGATTTTAGAACTCTTAAATCTACATTTAAAATTGGGCGTTGAAAAACGTCAGACAGACTTAGCCAACGTAACTCCCAGAAATACATACGATTATCTAGCTTATATTAATTTTCATCGCTTGCAAAACAAATATGTAAGTTTATCATTTGAGAATATAAGAGAGTGAATGCTAAGCCGTTGTACGCCTACGAGAAACTTCTGTTTTATTATTAGTGATGAACGTGTATAGGAGAAGGAAAAAGAAACTGTTTATGAATTAAATTTATAATGATTATATAAATTGTATTTAAACATATTCTCATTAAAGATTTATTTGTT
>JAGDQP010059106.1:0-12437 GCA_022664845.1 Lepisma saccharinum | reverse complement strand
CAATTCTACAATCGACCACTAAACTTCTAGACAGCGCCAAGTGGAGGCCAAGTCTGATTTTGGCCAATGAGAGTTGACCTCAACTTAGCGCTAACTAGAAGTTTAGCGGTCGATTGTAGAACTGACCCTTATTGTTTTGTTTTTTTTATTATTATTTTTATTTTACAAAGCATCCGCAATCTGCGTGAAACCTAACTTGTCTTTACTTGTACTAAATTCTATACGTTGTTCACTTCCTGTTAACTGCAGCAGAAGAAATAGCCGCTGATCATTTTGGACTTCACGCTATGCTCTTTGGAGTCATCTAATTATTCTTTTTCTCTCTCTCTCTCTCTCTCTCTCTCTTGAAGATTCAGGAGTGCTTCTGGGCTGTTAACTCAGCCAGACTGACAAATAAAATCATTACATTGTAAAATTATTACCCTAATACAAAACTACCTTTTATGATGACATTCTACTTCAGGATGATTGGAATACTTCTGGTCGACAACTTTCGTGAATATTATGCCTAATTTTCTGTATCAGGTACTCATTTAGATTATTTTACTATATTGTCTACACGGAATTCAGCACCGTAGGTACTGTCATCTTTAGTCTTGCAATAATACGAAGAGCTCAAATCATTAAATGAGTTTTGGTTTAGAATATAAGCCGTCAGTCGTAGCAACTTTACGGTGTGCACAGACTACATATGATTTTAAAAAGAAATATGCCAAACTCCCAAGGGAGGGGGTGTAAAATGGAGTACAAGGCGGTAGAGACTCGAATGTCAGCTGCAGAATACCAAGTCAATATGAATGATGTGTATGACTCATATGGACATTGCAGCTAATTCACATTCATTGAATTGCAAGGACGAGAATTTATCTTTCCAGTTTAACAGCGTGGCCCTTGTTGTACTCAATGTGTGTGGTAGATTCATTCAAATATTACACTACATGCTACTAGAAGGGTGTTTCAGTCTCTTTGATAAGATTTTTTTCTGATTATTATTAATTTTCATAGTTTTTCCTTCTGAACGGATATCCTGGGGGTATAAATCAACATATTTTTTTTCTCTTTTTTTCTTCCTCACTCTCTCTTTCTCTCTCTCTCTCTCTCTCTCTCTCTCACACACACACACACACACACACAGAGAGAGAGATGACAGACGGCAAAGAGAAAGGCTCATTGGTGTGAAGTTCGAACTAGGGGCGGCGTTTCAGTGAAAGAAGACGCCACCTAAAACAAACAAGGCCTATGTTCGTAGGCGTGATTTATTAACAGGAGGAAAACGAGACAGACAGCCAACATGTCGTTCTTGTTACCGACCAGAAACTTACCACCACAGATTTATGCTTTTACGTTATGCTGCTTTCGCGAAAGAAATATGGTCTCTGATTCGTTCCAAGCTACATCCTCTCCCCCATACCGTCACAATTCCAACCTATCTATTAACGAAATTATTAAGAAGCCGATGTTTGTTGTGATTCATTTTATAACCTACTATTACTGTTCTTTCTTTTCTTTTATGTGCCACTCATAAAAACATTAATAACCACTTTCCTTTTAATGGGTTACCGTAACAGGTTTGTTTACTATTCGTACACCAGGTGTCCAACTTACCATAATGTTATCGTTATGACTCACGAATTTGTCAACATACTGAGCCTGTCAATCAAGGATTTCCACTAATAACAGAACTAATAGTAATTCCAGTGACAAACCTAGACTGGTTGATATGATAAGATATACCTAAAAGAAGCTTTTAGAAATCCACTTTTGGTAGTGTGTCAACTGTCAACGTAATTTCTTCTTCAGAAAATCACAGTAAATTCTGGCTCTGACTGGTTTAATGATTTACGTGAGCAGACCTGCACCAGTTCGTGAGCTATTGAACCAATCACCGAGCGTGAATTTACCGGGATCTTCAAGAAAGTAATCATTAGCGCCGAGCCGAGAGACATCCATCGGAAGATTTATCAAGTTTGTCTAAGTCAGAAAACAATGCATAGATAGATACCCATGAACAGAGGGCATTTAAATCCGATTTCTTCTAATTTTTATATTGTGTATAAAATGGTAAGAAAAAAGTTATTTCGCTCGTTGCCTTGTAATCAAAAAGCCCTGGATTCGATTCCCGGTGGGAACACATTGATTACTTTACTATAGGTTCTGGCCTTATCTGATGGCAGGGAATAACAAACCATCATCGGTTCACTTGCCTAAGGAACTTAAATCCATAAACTGTGTGCGAGAGTCATCAATAAAATTCTAACACATTAGGCGTAATAACCTTTTGCAGTATATGCTGATAATTCGATTTATACGTTCGGAATTAACTTTTGTTACCAAAATTGGACATCTTGAGAACACCAGAAAGATCACAATCATTTTTCATAGAGCTTGTTAACGCCACTTCGCGAAATTAATTACTGTATACTCCAATGGAATGTAAAGGGATGGTTTACAGACAAGCAATGATGTACGGAGCAGAAACATCCAATAAAGCAAGCACAAGAAAAGAGATTAGATTTTACCGAAATGAGAATGCTACGCTAGATGTGTGGGATAACGAGAAGAGACATGTGAGAGTAAGAGGAACAACCAAGGTTGTAAAGATATCCAAGAAGATACAAGAAAGAAGACTGCAGTGGTATGGGCATGTAATGAGAATAACAAATGACTATGTAGTCAAAAGAGTGATGGCAGTGGATGTGGAGAACAAGAGTGGTAGAGGGAGACCAGGGAGGAAATGTTTAAGAAGACTTTCGGGGCAAAAGGTGTGTCAGGGGGAGAAGTTCAGGACAAGGCTTTGTGAAGAAGACTCATCAGAAATGTCGACCACGTAGGCCCTACGTGGGAAGAGACGGAAAGAAGAAGACTCCAATGGAATGTTGGAGCTATGGTAACTTAATAGTAGAGCGCTCACCTCTGCTGCTGGCGTCCTCGGTTCAATCCCTTCCCATGGGATGTGGGCTTTGTGGTGGCCAAACATCATGTGCGTGGGTTTTCTCGGTGTTCTCACGTTTCAACCCACTTTCTTCATTCCACTATAATTGTCCCACATCATCCATAAGACCAGAGCCAAAGTTGCCTAAAAGCCTTAAAAATTAAATTTAATAAATCCATTGAAATGTTTCCAAAATCTGGAAGTTTGGCTAACGATTACGTTCAAAATTACATTATATTTGCACACTGTGATAGTATTGCCCACGATACGATATTTAGACTGTCTCTTCTGGAAAATGTCTTGTCCAGAGAGTGTCTCGTCTAGAAAAGATGTATATTTTACATTATGAGAGCTCTGTCTCATCTCGCCTCGTGGGCCACACTACACTATGATTATTAGTAACTGAGACAGAAGTCATTCAATGCGCTTTTTACTCCTCACGATTGTATGCCATAGAAAATTGTATTTCTACGTATGTAGTTCCTGGATTGTTTTTTATAAAGGTTAGCCGTTCTTCAAAGGCTCACGTTTTGATGGCAAATCGTAAAAGAGGAATTGGGAATATGTGTGTGGAAACAGCTCTTTCCTGACTTTTTTTCTTCATATTATATTCTTTTTGACCGTCGTAATGCACACGTTCAACCTAGAACCATCACACTGCTCCCGAAATTATAAGGGGGGAACCACACCTTGTTTCCATTGTGAGTGCATCCCATTAGCGTAGCTACCACTATGCATAGCCATTACGAGTTGATTAGCAGTATCTTCCTAACACAATCACCACAACGCAAATACAACGAAGAGCTGTTGCCAACTATAGTCCCGTAAAAAGTAGCTTTGTTTCTACACAGAAAGAAGCCAGAACTCATGAGAAGCTGAGTGTTTTGCAAAGAGTTGCCCACAGTGCTATATCCAATGTAAAATCGACCTCAGGAACTAGTTTTAAGTTATAATAGTCTTTATAACGTTTAACAATCCTTTAATAACGCAGACGAAGACACTCGCTTCACTTCTCAGCATAGGAATGAAAATGTTGTTCCAGAGATACTGACGGGTTGAGCTCCAAGCTTGTTTCACTGTTTTTCGAAGGGAATATTTGTGGCTTGTATTATTAGTCAAGCTGAATGATTTATTACTAGGCCTAGCTATACCAAAAAGAAAAAAATTGTTTGACTCTCCGGTACTGCCATTAACAATGGTTCTTTTAAATGAATTATTAGACAGTACTAAATTTGGAATTAGTTGGATTAACCATTGATCGTACTTGATAAATTCATCGCCAGTTTTTCCTCTGTAACGTAAGTCCATCGTGAAATGGTAGAATTTTACAAATACTGTACCAGCCTGTGCACACGAAGCTATCTAACAATAATAGCCTCATGTATTCCGGAAATTAATGATAGTAAAAATATTACGTTATGTATAATTTTATTTAAGTTCGTGTAATCCCATTATTTTGCCAATAAGTTGCTTGTGGTTTGCAACACTGTGGAGAATCTTTCTATTAGGTCTTGATGCTGCAGCAGCAACCTTGTTACACACGAAACTCCAAATATCTTGTACTATTTCTGGGAGAAGTTCTTCGTCTCCGGAAGCAATAACGTACAATGATGCCATTTTCCTTCTTTTTTTTTTTTTAGTTCTACTTTAATAAAAAAAAGAGGGTATAAGGTATGTGACTCCATAGTTAATATCAAAGTGTTTACATTACTTATAAAGAAATATTTCATATGAGTTTTATAGAGGCGATTTTTCTAAAGCATTGAAAGTCTATTGGACTAAGCGGACAATTTGGCAGTGCAGAGAAAGGTCGCAGCACTTGGAAGTCTGTAATGTTTGCTTTTATGCGGTGTTTGTAAATGTCCTTGTAAGGATAAGACCAGTGATAATGAAAGAAATGCAGTGTTTGTATAGCATTTGTATGCGTGACCTGAGCCAGCTGTATACCTTCTTTAGGGGCTTGAGGAAGAAAGGAATAAGAGGTAATACTGCAGTGAATATTGAGACAGCGAGGTTCCATGTACATATCTTATCCGAATATTTCGGCTGTGGATTTTCCAGTCACATGTTCTAATCAGTCTACGGAGGATACTGATATATATAGATAGGTCTATATAATAACATTTTATTATCTACAAGTAAATAATAGATTGAACTCTGTAACATCATCTGCTAATGTTCGAATGTTTTGTGCGCGGCCTGCTTAGTAAAAGCAGACAGAAAAGAGACCCAGATTCCCATGGTCTGTTGATTACGGTCGCGGACTTTTGATTGACCCTCGAGAAGGACATAAGTTGGAGTCCTACTGCTGGCCATACTGATTAAGGTTCTCTAGAATTTCTGTTACTTTTTGTAGGTGAGTGTCGGTATGATACCTAGGAAAGACTCAAACTTCCCCATTCCTGTTTCCTGAAGAGTGCTTGATGAGGTACGTCATCCCCTCTGTATGTGAGGGAAGACTGTAAGCCATACATGCAAATAAAGTTAATAAATAAACAAAGATAAACACAACTACTTGATATGTATAATTCTGAAATACTCGGATATGTTCCACTTCTGTGACTTGTTTAGTGGCTCACGTGAGCAGAACAATACCAGTGGAGCTATTGAACTAATCCCAAAGCTTAAATTTACTGGTACGTTAAAAAAAAAAAAAAAAAAAAAAAAAAGTGAAAAATCTATCGGCGAATTTCAAAATCTTTTCCAAGCCAGGAGAGAATATGTAGGTATTCGTGTGTAGATGACCTAGTGAAACTTAGCGAATTTAGTATTTATAAACCAAAGAGTTACTTCTAGCTGCGACTTGTCGTGACTCAATAAGTTGTTGGCTGTTGCGTTTGTCTAAATAATACATTCGTGCCGCACGACTGGATTCGAACCCTGAATATGCGACTTTTAAATCAGTCTGTAAATGCGTAACAATTTAAGAACTATGACATCCTGTGCCAGACCACATATTGGTGCCTTCTTGTCCTCTGGTTCCACATCAAAACCCTTCATATTCCCCATTTCCGCTGTCCGCACCACTCATTAGGTGGAGCCATTGCATAACTCCTTGCTTCCCTCTTCACTGCTCACAACCGCAGATACGCGAGTTCATTCAGAAAACGGAGAGAACCAGTTTATAGCTTCCCATCTTCCTCACAACAAATCAACTCCCGGCATTCCCCTGATGAAACTGAAGAAAAACTTAAATACCTCAATCAAGATGACGGCGGCAGGAGGACTCGATCTTGTGTACCTCTCCAGTGCCGATCCGACTGGACCTAGCTCATATCCTCCCTCCCCATTCCTTCGTTCTGTGCAATAGAATATTTTGCCTTTTGTATACGAATGTTTGATGAATTTTTTCGTCTTTGAAAGATAATTGGCGTCCCTCAGTTCGGCTCCCTGCGGTGTGAAGGAGGCATTGCTCGCATTGCCCTAAATTCGGTCCTATCATAATAATCTGCCGCTCTACTAAAATGTTTGTATTCTTACGAGGTACAATGTAACGCACATTGTAAGAGGCCTTCATGTCATTTTGATTTACGCTCCGAAAACTACTCAATCTTTGACACTTTTTTTCGTTGATTTAGATGAAAATATTGTTGTGTAGTGGCTAATTTATGTGATATTGATGAAAATCAAAGTAACTTATACATATTATCTTTACTCTATTTTCTCCTTTCACCCCCACCTCCCTTCCTGGATACTTTCTCCTAACTTGTAGTAAAGTTTCATCGAAACTAAGTTCTCTCTCTCAAGAAAACTTTCGCATTGTTTTTCACGGGGTGAATTCATCATTTCCCCTCACTGACGTATCAAGGAAAGAGGAAAGTGTGCGTGCGTGTGTGTATGCTTGAATTTCCATTTGGGAGAACTCTGCTCGAAGACTTCATCTCTCATCTGAAAAGCCTCAGTTTGTTTACTTTGGGATTATCAGACACTTAAAAAAACCTCTCGTAACAACGCGGCGGGGATTTCGCCAGCAAATCCCTCCTTCTCTCTCTCTCTCTCTCTCTCTCTCTCTGATGTATCTTTCGTGCTGCCTCTTCTTGTGTTGCAGAATGCAGAGTAGTGACTGGATTGTATGGATGCAAGATGCTGTGGTGGTTTGCCAGCCAGCTGGTTAACAGACCTTCATCAAATTCTCTGTTATATACAGATCACCTATGAAAAAGATGTAGATAGTACCGGGATAAACCGTTTTTGTATATATTCACAGGAAAAAAGCTAACTGAACGGTCCTCTTGAAGATTACAAATAAAATTGAAGCTGAAGTTAGGCAATGTAACCAAGTACATACTGGTATGTTCTATTTGCATGTATAAATTTATTGCAGAAACAATGCACTCGAACGTTACGTGACGAAAAAAAAATGATGAAAGAATTTGCAAGCTCTGAAGTATATGACGAATGAAAATCACAGAAAAGGGACGTTCTTTGTCCATTTTATTGCTTTTACAAGAGACTGTTGTAAAAGTCCAGAATTAGCATTGCGTATATTCCTAGAGAAAAGAAACGACCGAGACGACGTCCAAATGTAAGATGGGTAGATGAAATCAAGCGTTTTTCAGGAGCTACATGGATGAGGATATCAGCAGACCGAGATATGTGGAAAGAAAAGGGGGAGGCCTTCATCCAGCAGTGGATAGAAAACGGCTGAATATGATGATGATGATGATGATACTTGAACATCAGATAAAAATTTGCTTGTAGCAAACGGACGTCGCATGTTATCTTCATCCATGCTATTTTGTTAAAAATAAAAAGCCCTTCAAAGAGACAATGCATGACACTTTTATCCAATTTCGCCCGAAATGGACAAAGCACATTCTTTTCCTGTGGTCTTCAAATACATATAACTCGAACAACAAGTTACTGGCAAGTTAAGTTTACCTTCACATTGTAGTATGTTGATAGGGAATACTGCATGTAGTTCTTGACTGAACTCTATCTTGGTATAATAAAGGAAATACTTCATAGAAGATAATTTTAAGTTATATATTGAAAAAAAAAAGAAAGTTCAACTTCATAATCAGTGAAATAAATATTTAACTTTTTATCTTTTGAGATCAAATTCATTACAACTCTTTGTTTCTTTTTACATTCTAGGGTTAGGAGAAATCGCTGAAGTGCAATTGTTAACTCCAGATTCGGAGGAGAGCATCCATCCTGGAGGCGATGTTATACTTCGATGCACGGTAGATGGAAGTGGCGAAATACATGTAGAATGGTACAGGTAAGTCTATAAAATATACGTTTTTCATCCATACATAACCCTAATTTGATTTCATTTATGGCATAAAATGATTCGAAAGTAACAAGCAGAAGATTTGAACAGCATAAAGTCAAGACAGCTGTAAAATATTACCATAGGTATTTATTTATGTTATTTGATCCTTTCCATGAACTAACACATTTTAAGAACAACCAACAAAGATACCTTTTCTTCTATTATCGAAAAAGGAAGATACGCGTAATAACTTGAAACATCTTATCATCAAATCTTCATTTATATTTAACACGAATTTTTCTCGTTTTAAATGTAACAATGCGAGATATTTCTCTAATATATGGGGTCTACGTTATTTACAACTTCTCTCTCTTCCAAGTCCCTGCCTATCTTCCACCTTATAATGCCAAGAATACAGAAATTACTTAATCACAAGAATATATCTCCCACTAATTATACATAAAACTCGTCCCTATAGTAACAGGTTGACGTAGATGCAATGGTGAGAAAATGGGTAAATAATATCTGCCTCTTCTTTGAATAAATTGTCAAAGAGGCAGATTTTAACCTATTATCTCAATGTGTATACTACTTAAATTGTTAATATTATGTATACATAATCAAAAGACACTAATAAAATTTTCCTTTCAATGATTTCACTTACCGGTTAGCACCCATCTGTACGTACGTTACGGTTTTTTTTGATTTTGAACTTTGGCATTTGCATGGATTGGAATACCTGCTTTCGACACCAGCAGAGTTGGCTTTAGCTGAGACCCGAGAAATATACACGTCACGAGCAGCATTTGGTCGTGTCGCCGGGTAGCTTAATTGGTAGATCAGCCAACCAGTAACGAGAGACCGGGATTCGATTTCCCTCTGGACTAGTAACTAATTTTTCTGTTCATTTTCCGGCTTTGTTAGTTTCTATGTTAATTAACTACATTCCGTCATCACAGATGACTGGGGCTAGGGTGAGTAAATGTATACAAACTCAAATAGACAGTGTCACATAAATTCAAGAAAAAAGACAGTATGACACTTAATGCAAATAATCAGAAGTGAAACGTGTGAAATTCTGAACAGAAGTCATGAAATTGTTTTAGATGAAGTGTGTATGTGCTGAACTGTAATTGAGCCTTTAGTTCTTTCTTAACGGAAAGAACATACAGTTCTTTTTCTCTTTCTTGGCGGAAGACCGATTATAATGGTCCTTCTCTTTTATCAACAGTATTCTCATTATTCTTCTAATGTTACTAAATCTGTTCAAGTGGTCATGGATATTGTATTATAGTGTCGTAAAGAACAGGTGAGGATGTTCTCTTGCAAATGTGTAGAAATCACGCGAAATGCTCATTATGATGTTGGTAATTTCAGTTTCCTTGACTTTTTGTGATGTCCATGTCTGCAAGGACTTAGCAGAAATCACGCGAACGCCCTGTGTTGAAAACACAATTTTGCAGTAACAATGTGTAAAGGACGTTGACTGACAATGAATTAGAATAGGAAAGCTTATGGATGTAACCGCAATTATACCTATGATCCCAGCAGCTTCCGAATTTATTGTCATAAAATGGAGTGTTACCCAAGTCTTGAGCAACGAATAGTTTTATTAATTAACTAACTAACTCTCTAACTCATGGAACTCGCAAGTTCATCGCCGCAGTAACAAACGTTCGCCATTGAATTCTATCCTTGGCAACATCAAGCCAGTTTTCATCACGAGCACCTACTTCTCGAAGATCTCTTCTAATATTGTCCTCCCAACGGCGTCTCGATCTTCCCAATGGTCTCCTTCCATCCGGCTTTCCAACCAGGATAGATTCTTCGTTTTCCCCCCATCCGAACTACATGGCCTGCCCACTTTCATCGTCACGATTTCATTATTTTTACAACATCTGGTAAATCGTACAGTCCGTGGAGTTCTTCAATATGCAGTCTCCTCCATTCTCCAGTCATCTCGTCCCGTTTCGGCCAGAAACTAAAATAGCTAACGCAAGCTTACACACCGAAACCCCATAATCCAGTGATTAACGTTGTGGACTTCTGTTCGACAGTGGGGAGGTACACGGGTTTGAGTCCCTGTGCCAACCAACCATTATGATTGAAGTTTTCTAGTGTTTTCTTTAGTTTATACAGACGAATACCGGACTGGTACTTCATCCAAGGCCCTGACCGATACTTTTCGTATTCATATTCCCGGAAGAGTGATCATCGTGTAGAGACGTTATCCCTTAGACGTGACAGGCTTAGGCCCAAGGTGTCTTTTAAACTCATAAAAGGAAATTAGAAAGAAAAAAAGCTTACGCAGATTCCGCTAGGTGGCAGGAAAGTGCAATATTGTTTCACTTGTAATTTTGTTTAGCTTCCGTGAGTTCAAGTAGAAGTTTTCTATTTGATGTTAGTAAATCAATGTTGTTTGAACAAATTTGTGCCATATGCTTTGTATTTGTATCCATAAATTGACCAATAATCTCGCCGATTTTTTTTATTATTATTATTTGTGTGTGTGTGGGGGGGGGGGAACCTAGCTGGGTTTTTCGATTTAGTCTGAAGTTACTGGAACTTTAAAGGAACGAAACATAGTTTACAAAAGTAATCGTCACTTTTTTCCATTGAGATAATGATTCAGTTTCTTCACATATAAATCAATTGAACAAACAACTACTTGGAATGTCTTTTCCTATATAGCTATTCTGACCTGACTGACAAGTGGGACAACTTCATGCAAGTTTAGCAAATCAAGCCAAAATGGTTTAAACAAGGTTCAATCAATTAGTCTAGTTTACAAGAATCAAGGTTCAAATAGGCTTGACAGGACAAGAAAGAAAAACATCGTGTACTTTTTTTTTTTTTAAAAAAAAAAGAAGAAACATTGGCCTGGGTGGGAATCGATCCGAGGAGCCGCTGGCACACTAACCCGATGCTGTAGTCACAAGACTACAGAATCACATGACCTAGCTTGGTTTAGAAGTGTTATTTGTACTTAGTTCATCAGATCGCAAGAGACGCCTGTAGTTGGCAAAGAATAGCTTACGGCTAAACAGTCGTGAAACGTAATGAGACTACATTGTAATCGGACCACAGCAGAGGTTCAACGGAACAAAATTCAAATGAATTTCAAGTTTGACAAGCTTTCTCGCATAACTACTTGTTCTAACAAGTTTGAATTAGGTTAGTTACAACAACCAAGACACTCATGTTGTTCCAACAACTGTATTTGAAATTTCTTTATTACGTTGAACACAATATCAACTTTGACCGAGCAGTCGTGTTGTAGCTTAGTGGTAGAGTGCTGGCTTAGCATGCCAGCGGCCTACCATCCTGACTGAGGTTTCTCCAGGATTTTCTCAGGCAGATGCTGGGGTGGTACCTACAAAATAAGTCCTGTCCATCCAACTAACTTCCAGTATCCTTTCCCCCCACCCTATCGTGACCTGAGCCTGAGATGCCTAAAGGCCTTAAAATAAATTCAAATTTCAAGTTTGATAAGCTCAAAACAAGTGACTGACACCTTGTCGCAAGCTGGCATGCTATCTTGTTTGTGTGCGTATGAAACTCTTCAACTAGCGCCTCGCAAGAGGTGGGCGAAGTGATCCAGGTCCACCCATCGGCTTTTACACCACACCATTTTTTTTATTTCTATCTAACAAACTTTTTTTTAAATCTCGTCTCTTGCCAATTAGCGTTATTGTTTGTTGTATCATAGTGTATTTCTTTTCTTCTTCATGTTCGTGCATGTTTGAGTGACTAGTTATTGAAGTTTTGTGAATGATTGAATGATTTCTTTTATTTTTGTTGAGAGTTTATTTGAAGCTCTTTATATATATTGAAGTAGAATTGTAATTGTCATCACCGAGATGCTTTTCATCGTTACAATCACAATCATTACAATTCTTCTCTTCATAGTATAACATCTACGTTGTTTTTTGGTTATATGACTAATATCAAGACAAGAACACGAGTAAAAGCGAAAGGGAAGAACACAAGAAAGCTAATTCATGTTATAGTGGTAAACCAACAATGCAACAATGGAATAACATTGACAATTCCAAGAGAACATCGTGTTGATCTAAAGGGTATACAATATTCTTTGGCTAAGTAACAAGACAGACAGACGCATTTTTAAAGTGTTTTTCTCTTAGCATCTTTCAGTGTAACGTTCCAGATGCAGTTTAAATTGTATCTGGTCTCTTTTTTAAAATTAAGAATCTGTTCGAATGAAATTGAAGCCCTGGAGAACTTTAATTATTTTAGTACTTAGTTATTCCTTATTGTGGTTCGGAA
>JAGDQP010059105.1:0-12437 GCA_022664845.1 Lepisma saccharinum | reverse complement strand
TATTTTTTACCTTAAATAAATGTATCGAGGACAATCTGGAAAAGTCGAAATTTTTGATACCAAAAGATAGTCCCTTGATACCAAAGCTATAACAAAAGGGACCTTCTGTTCCCGCTTATGGTGTCCGTCCGTGTCTAAAAATTAAATATCAGGAACCACAAGGTGTAGACAGATGCTTGAGGTGTCGTTGGAAAGGTCTTGGCTTCACTAGCTCAGAGCCCCTGGAACCGTCTTGATTGGTTCAGTGTTGTCATCCCGTTTTCTGAAAGATCAATTCAAATTGCTTCCATTCAGTTAGACCTAGACCCTAACTTGACATAAACAACATGAGATATAAGTACTGTGAATTTTCCGGAACCTAAGCGCTGCAGTTGTCAGTGTTGCCAGCTAATTTTGTAAAAAAAAATAATGGTTGCCTGGTTAAAATGCTATTAAGGGACCTGAGCCCTTGCGATTGTTAGAATTGCAGCTCTAACTTGTTTTGTTACTATTCGCACTCTCATTGTAGTGCACAGTATATGCGCAGGGCAGACGATTTATGTGCCAGTGGCACTGCACGTTGGTGGACTGGTGAGGCACTTATTCAAGCTTCTGGTTACAGTCGATACTCCAGGAATATGACGTCATGACCAGTCACCTTTGTTATCTGCTGTAGCGTCCATACAATTAACATGGGACATAGCAAGTTACCGTCCTGTGCATGGCTTGGTCTGTGGTTGTATCCAGTCTACTGTTATACATGCTGATAAGATAAAATGAGTTTTATGGGTGGTAACAGCACCCATAAAACTCACTATGGCTTACACCCGTCCCGATGTTTTATGTACTAAGAGCATACATTCGCATCTTTTAGATTATATTTTTCCTTTTTTTAGCATTCTTAAACCCACCTTTTTATTGCATTGTACCGGTCAAGCACATCATATTAGCTTAATAAAACGAATCACATTGACTGACTGGTCTTTGAACACAATTCCTTGCATTGTTTTAGCGGTTAAATCATTGTACTCTGTGATACTTAAGTGGGAAATCTTCACAGTATGACGGAGTTTGTGTATGATTCCCATAACAGATCTTCTGCCTGTGAGCGCCTTTCTTTCAGAAGTATGCTACATTACACACGTCTACGTATTGCATTGTATAGGCACAAAAAATAATTTTCTCATAAACAGGCTTGTTTGTTCAGAATTCTTAAGGGTCCTGGCGCCCGCCCCCACTTTTTAAGTATGTTTCTTAATATTTCAAAATTTAAGAATACTGTAAAAAAAAATTAAATCATAGTTCCCTAGTACTTAGAATGGTCAGCGACTCGAGATATTGTCCGTTGATGAGCACTCAGCCTTCAATTAAATTATGATATCATCATGTTTGATAACGCATTACTCAACAATTGCTAACATGTGGAAATCTATAACACCATTTTAGGTAGTGCCTTGTGAGTACTAGGGGAGTATGTTAAAAAAATTCTGATACTGTAATTAGATTTTGAAATATTTAGAAAAATATTTAAAAGTTGGGGGTGAGCTCGAAGAAGACCCTTAACAGGGCAAAGATACATGCAGTTATGCCTGTAAAACAAAATATAAAAACTGAATAAATATAACGTTTTACAATCTATTGGTTTATGAAAATAACAAATTAAGCTACTTTTAAGCAAACTTTGTTGTTAAGATATATTTTAAAGCAAAGTTATGTCATTTATAATTAATTAACGAATTTCATCGTTGCACTGCACAATTCATTATAGGAGCATTCGAAAAATGACAAATAGAAGATGAAAATTTTGATTATACCATGAAGTTTACTGACATCTGATTACAGGGGATTGAACAACAAAATTGAAACACCTGGTTTTCGGACCCAATTAAATTTTAGTTGAAGCGAAAGTATTAAAGACGCCTGATCTATTTCTCTGTTTACAAACTCATTAACATCATTCATGAGATATTCACCAAATTTGACGTAGTGATAATTACTCGAGTTACTGAGCATCGTAATTTATTTTTCATTCTGATCGCACTATTGAAGAATAACAAAACAACAACTACTACTGCCAACATTAATTGCAACAATACGCTAATATATTTTTTCATTTGAGACTGACAAAATGGAAAAAGAATGTATGGCCACACACGTTTTCGTATGATACAAACCAGTGTACATGAATGTCTCTCTTCAGCTCTCCAAAAATGTGGAAATTTCATGGTGAGAGATCTGAGCAGCAGACGTGCGACACTGAAGTTGTCCTCCAACTCCCCCTCAACAGTCAAAAACCGAACCACGGTTCTCTGTTCTCTTTATACGCCTCCATGTCTGATGGACGAACACACGAATCGCTAACCTTCCTTCCAGGATAGTAAACAAACGACTGCTGTGCAAGTCCAAGTTATCACTGTGCTTTTCTGGGTCCCAACAGACGTCAGTATAATTATTAAATTCCAGGGTTACCAACTTGCGTGCCATTTATCGGACGAGGACGTGTGTGACTGTAAAAGATGTGGATCCGTCGGCAACCCAGAAGCTTCTTCAAGGATGAGATTAACCGTCTTATTTCCCAGTGCCTTAATAGTTTTGGAGATTACTTTTGTGGTTAAATGTTCCATGACACATTTTGGCGTCTAACCCGTCCATATGTCAGCAGGCGCTAATAATAATTTACATGTGACGTTAACAAACATGATAGAGGGACTGTCTAGCGAGAGCATGTAAACTACATAAAGCGTCTTCAGGCTGAGAAATCGAACATAGATAGGATAAAGGAAGAGGACATAATCTCTTTCTGACACTGCCATCCTAGCAGGCGATTGGGAAAGTAGAAGAATAAAGGAAGCAATACTTATTTCGGAGGAAGACAGAATCTTCACAGTCAAATGGGCTATAAACTGAAACGTAACTGTCTATCACAGACTAATGTACACCACGGTGAACCAATCACAGAAGCGACTCTCTCGAACAATCACAAACTCGGATTGTTTAGCCAACCACAGACACTATATATATATTGTAAGAAAAGTAATTAGAAGCGTGTAGACGCTTTCACACACCTTTCCAGGACACTCTTGTACCTGAAGGTTTAATTTTCATTCCTTCTTATTACTTACAAATAAAACTAACGAAACACTAGGCCACTATAGTTTGTCACTAGATACACAATAATAATCGGGTCCTTCCATAACAAATCGGATTCCAATTTTAGAAAAAATTGTTGCATCACTATTTTAGAAAATGTTTATTTTTCGTGTGTGTGTTCCTGTAATCGATATTTTAGGACGCTTGAAAGCGTTACGACTCATAGATGTGATAACAGACCACGAAGTGAAGGAGAGCTTAATATACATATACAATATAATTAACATATACACGCCTACTTGTAATGTTTCGCTTTGCTTTCTTCTGCTTTCCACACCCCTAGAAGCAAACAGAATGTAATCGTAATCCCTTTGGGGACATCCGTGATTACTGGTTTCAAAATGAATAAGTGTAGAGATACCACAAATTGAAGTATACAAAAAGCTGGAGTGGTACTAGGATTGTGAAATGTGCGTTCTTCTGTTTTACTGGTCAGGACGACTGAAGGAAAATCCAATGTTCATGAGTGATAATCAGCGCTAATAAACCAAAGACATTAATCTTAAAATTAACATGCAAGATATTTCGTTCCTAAATCTTGCGTTAAAGCTAACATATACAAATATTTGACATATTTAATATATATATATAAGTTCTGAAGAATAGCTAAATATTACATAGCAGTATACAAATCGCAATAGCGCGCGAGCATTCTCAGCTCTGAACAATATTTCAGTTATTCCGAAGAATCCAGGAAGGAAGTTCAGTACTGTTTAACTGTATTCGATTTGTTTTAGCTTGCAAGCGCTTACGTTGAAATCAGTACAGAAGTTTGCGTATCAACTGTTCTCAACACTGCGTTGATTCATGATGCGTGAACATTAAGAAAGGGGGGGGGGGGTAAGTATGACAATATCACTATTCCACTGAAGAAGAATTCACCAATGAAGTCCTTCGACGATCACTCTTCGCCACCTTCAGTTCCACTGACGAAACAGTTGGCACCGTCCAAAGAGGCAAAAGTAAACCATGATTGGTTCACTTTGCTCATACGGCTAACTTGAAACTGATCTTACTGCATTCACGAGTCGACATGAGTACCTTGCTTATAATGGTTTACACCAAACAGACGATAACGATTATTTCTTTCACAATACGAAGAAAGTAGATTCAAGTATAAACATGTGATTGAAAGCACTGAGTCGTAACTCTGCTACACGAGTTTGCAAGTAATGTATGTATGCGCGCGGCTCGATGGAGTACGACTTACTGCGTACAAAAATACAAGTCTCGCTTCGAAATTAAATTTAAACGGAACACTGTTTTAATGTGTTAATTTCGAAGCACATATATTTCAACACAACTGAGAATATTATAAACACGTCAAAAGAAATATCACTCCGTGTTACAACTTCCACAAAGATTTCCACTGACACTGGTTTATGATCTCTTCGACGTCTCTTCCTATCACCGGCATCCAAGCGAGTACACCGGCGTTCGCTATAATGAGGATCACATGTGCGTTTCGACTTCGAAATGCAGATCAACGGATATGCTGGTAACATATCAAATTGACAAGTTCGTGACTTATGACGACAAAGTTTCAGAAATAATAGTTCGTCATTAAATCTGTGCTACATAACACTTCACGGGCAACAGTTGATCGATCACTGGGACCAAAATCCCGCGAAAATATCAGCACGACACACATATTGTTCGTACCTGAGTGGACAAGTTAGGTCTGAACTTCCGCGCAATCATCAGTAGTTTACCCATAAGGCTTTGCGCGAAAAATCCGAGTTTGTCACGTGATAACTCTTAATGCTCATATTCATAAAGAAATTATAATACAAATCGACCTTATAAGCATTCATAAAGTACGAAGATCTATGATACGTCATAGCGTATTCCTGAACTTATTTCCAAATAAGGATAATAAAATAAAGGAAATCGAATGTCGATACAGAGGTTAGCGCCTACAAATCGCGACAGATTTCTTACATTGCACCAAGCTAGGGAAAATCCCGTTTTCGAACAAAGAAAAGCAAAAAGATTCTAGAGAAATCTATCGACGCCATTGCTAAAATAAGCGAAAAATCCGTATTAAACTTCATAGAAAAAGCGTAAAATAATTATATTATTACGAGAAATGCTAATCATTAATAACAAAACATGATTAAAGATCTTCCATATTCCCTTTTTAATTGAAATATATATAATTAACCAAAAATTTTAAAAATAGGTAACATTTTTTTCTTCAAACTTTAGCATTTCAGTTTAAACTTTGTAAGAGGATATTCAATCCGGTTACATTCCTACGTACCTGAAGATATCAGACCCACATCTGAAAGAAAAAAAAAAAAAAAAAAAAAACGTACCCCCCTTTTTTTCTTATGGGGGTTCAAACATGGCCCTTTACGAAAAATGACGGATTTCGGACTTCAATATCTCAGATGGGTCCTCATGAAAAAATAAATAAATTTGGTATCAAAGAAGCTTTCTATGTGCCCAATTCACAGCAAAAATAGCAACTTTTATTTGGAAGTGGTTTGGTCTGTGCAAGCGGATTTTCTCCGCCATACTATGCAAATGCACATGTATCTTCACAAAGATCACCATTTTTTTTCAGTGAAGAAGTTGTAACGGTAACCTTACCAGTCATTGACTTGGGTGCGATTACATTATGGTTTATTGATGTACGGGGGGATATATAAAAGGCAGCCTAACGATCTTCGTTCTATATAACTAAAGCAAAACAAAATTATCTAATAAATCATCAGGTTAGGATTTGGGGTAGTATCGAAAAGGCATCCCGGTTTGAAATAAAATTCATATGTTTAGGATTACTTTATGTATAAATATTGTGGCTCAACTGATATAACGGGGTTTACTAAAGTAAATACAACGAGGAAATTAGAAGTGCTACTGTTTTCTGTATTCTGATTATATTGGGTATGAGACGTAACATTCAAATAGGAACATTACGTAAGCTACGAGATGGTAAAGTAAAATACTGTATATGATATAATTAAACTACGTAATGGATATAATTAAATGAAGTAATAACTAATATAAACCTGTACACAAGAATAATCCAAAGTTGATGCAGAGCTGAGAAATTGTAATACGATAATCTGCTGAAAATCAATTTCCCTCTTTCCACTACAGTTCTTTGTTTTGTGTTTGATAGAAATGTATGTATAATGATGCTCGGTAGAGGTCAATCGAAAATGCTATGAATGTCATATCTAGGAACCGCAAATACAGATCAAAATCATGAATGGAAATTAATGTAAAACTGCAATTGTATAATTTTTGTATCTAGTCAAGGTGAAGTAGGAAATGTTTTAAGGGAGAATTAAGTTATGATTTATGTATACGAGATTATAGAACCGAGATACTAATTACACAAATCTATGTAAAGTATTGTTACTGGTTACCTTGATAGAGAACTAAAAAGGAGAACACGTTCTTATGAAAGTAAATTGCTTAAAGCAACATTACCAGTTTTTTATTTCGACGCTCGACTTAACTGCTAGAGTAACTTTTCGTTACTCTAGGCCAGGTTTATAAAAACTGGGTGTCGCCTCACCCGTTGTGCACAAGCCCGGGTTCCCCCAAGTAGGCACTTCAGTTCATGACGTCAGATGGAACAAAGAGTACACGCCCTGATCGTCGGAGTAGAGTCTCATGCAAATATTGAACAGCCGGATAATAATAAATATTAAATATTGAAATAAATATATATCGTCGTTTACATAATAGATATCGTCTATTACAAAGTTGAATATAAGGCAGCAGTTTTTATAATGTTTAGACGTATCAACAGAGTGTTTGTATACAAAAAAAATCATTGCGTTGAATCACATCCCTTTTTTCTACGAGGTTTCAAACATGGCCCGTTGCCAAAAAATACCGGATTGAATATCTCAGATGGGTCTATATATATATATATATATATAAACAACAGAAATTTGGACTGGAGGAAGCCGTAGAGAAAGGAATTATGATAAATATGTTAGTACCACAGAATATCTTGACTCTATAGACGATGTGTTGCTATAGCCAAGTTCCCCTGTAATTATGTAAAACATTAACAGTTAAATCACTTCAAATTATTGTTTTGAAACTTGGAGGCTCTTAGTTTTACATAAACGCTTTTAAATTCACTCGTTAAAATCAATGTTTCTGTCTTAATAGTATATTGCGTTATATCTAATTATCCGCGTAAGAGGACCAACCTGGCACGCCTATCTCCTATGTCGCGAGAAAACTAAAATAATCCTACCTAGGAAAAAGATCTAGTCATTCGGACAACACATTACACAATCTTTCTTGTAATACATTAGTACTTTCTCACTCTTCGATTTATATTTTCAAATACACGTATAGATAGAAATAGTATATTTCCACGCAATTTGTTTCCCTGAAGAAGCCTTCCGGAGAAATGTGAAAAATAATTAGCGAAAGATCCCCCTTCCCCGTTACGAAGAGCGCAATAAGGATTAATATTTACATAGGTACGTATTACTGTCTCAAAATATTTGTCGTCCGTGAGTAAAAATGAAGTCTGTAAATAAAGTAACGAGATTGTCGAAATTCACTTATATTGAAAAGAAAACTCTGTCATCTTCAAAATAATTCTCTTGGGGAGCTACGCAGCGAAAACGACGTTTTCCCAAATCAAATCTGAAACTGAGAGAGCTGCCGGTTACAGCAGCTTGGATATTGTCAGTCGTCCCTCAGTGATGGATGGCCTTTGGGGTGGGTTTTCGAAACAGGAAAAAGAAAGAAATTACACTCAAGTCACGCAAATACGAAGGCTGAAGAATGATAGTGATGTGTTTCCGGGCTAAAAACTCAACAACCGAAGGCGCTGCGGCAAGCAGCATTGTCGTGATGCAGCAGCCAGGTCTTTTTGATGTCCGACCGGTCAGTCGGATTTGATGGACGGTCTTGGAGTTCAAATTCAGTTCGTCTACTATCAATCTGACCACAGTTGTATTTCATCGAAGTTATGCTCTCTCTGTAAGCATTATACTGAAATATTTTTTCTTTCAACGCAATTTTAATTTTTCGAAAAAGTCGAGTCCAAAATTCACCTTTTGCGGAGAATCACTCATATAGGCTTTTGTTCTAAATCAATCTGATATTGTGGCGATCTGCTGTAGCCCAATTTCTGTGCAAGAGAGATATACAGTGAAGAAGGAAGACGTCAGGTGGACTTGCACCAGTACTCGACTACCAAGCGTGGTTCAGAACCTTTGTTAATAGAAGGTCTCACCGTTAGAACCTACTTGCTCAATTACAACGTAAATACCTATTTAAATCAACCGAGCGGCCGTGGCTCAGTGGTAGAGCGTTGGCTTAGCATTCGGGAGGTTCTGGGATCGATCCCAGTGGCCGGCCATCCTGACCTAAGGTTTTCCTCAGTCACACAAAGAAAATGCTGGGATGGTACGAAAATAGGCCATAGCTGTCTAGCTTTCACAATCCTCTCCCCCACCGTATCCCGGTATGAGCCTCACATGCCTAAAGCCTTTAAAATAAATCCAAATTCTACTTCAATTAGAACGGCTGTGACCTTCGACCCATTTTCCCTTTAGATATAGGAAACTTAATACATTTTAAATGGCTGCTTTTGTGACAATGTGATAGACAGCAGATTATTAACACACTGACTGTCATGTTGAGTTGTATTTAACTCACGCTAATTTTGCGCTCGGGGCCACGTGAAGCATATAAGTCACACTGCAACATACATGTTTGTTATAGATGACTCCCTGGGCAAATCCCTGGAGTTGGTTCGTGAAAATCTTACTTGTTGATGTTTTTATGGCTGCAATTAATATTGTACATTTCGCCTTGAATGTTTGCCTAGAGGTTCTTTGAACAAAATCGAAAGAACAGAATGCCGTGACATGATATTGTTACACATACGTAGGAGTTATGATTCAGAGTTCATTGTGGAAAGGAAAAAGACTAAATTCTCATAAACACATTCAGTAATTATGTCGTGAGTTATATACAACTCACGTGGCGTGCAGCGTAAAAATTGACAAGTCCCGAGAGTTGCATATAACTCACGCCACGTGAGTTGTATATAACTCACGACATAATTATTGAGCACTCGGTGGAGGCACCGGGTAAACGTAGAAAACAAAAACAAATATTTTGTTTATTACATTAGAAATGATCGTTATATATTCGAAGATTTTATTCTAGTTTCGCAATAAAGCACGAAGAAAAAATGTTATAGTGTGACAGTCAACGTATTAAGGTATGGAATGAAAACACATTGAAGAGGTCTAAAAAAAATCATTTTTAAGTCTGTTAGATATTTGTAATTGCAAGTGTAAATAAATAATAATAAATATAGAGAAAACAATAAAAATTTATTAGAAAAAAAAATATCAATGAATTAGACAATACCTTCATTGAATTTATTTGGCGAAAAACTGTACAGTAAAAAAAAAATAAAAAAGTTCTGAGGTACCCGCTATTCAAAAATTGAGGTGCGTATCATCCACAATTATATACAAAAAAAATAATGAACCTGAGAATTACATACTTAATTCTTACTGTACAACACGAATGTTTTATACCACTACGAAAAGAGTGCTACCACAAAAATGTACAACAGTGCAAAAAACAAAAGTTTCATATCGACAGAACTTTGAAAAAGGAAAGGCACGTAGCTTCTTAATTATTAAGAAAGACTTAATTGTAATTACACCTACTTAGAACTGATTCGTTGCATTTAATCCATTATGGATAAGTAAACCTTAACTCACGTGTTCAATAATATATGCTTGAAATTCGCCTAGGTGGTTCCAATATTTCGGTTGTATATTACAGCCTGAAAGATTTTATTTTTTCTTTTCTAGTATATGCACACCTTCGAAACAATCCTTTTTTTTAACATTAAAGTCCCCAAAAAATTGGACAGATTTTTTTATTGTGGCTGGATTGTTAACCACTGAGGCACAGTTGTGTGATCACAAACAGAATATTTTCTAGTACGAAAAAAAATGTATTATGAAAAGACAAGATAATACTTGTAATGTCATTTCACATAGTTCTACTTATGTGATATTGAAGATACAAGAAAGCCACTATTATTTAGGAAGTTCTTAAGTGTTCTACAAATATTGTAGGGATAAATACTACTCGTTGCTCAAACTTGATATTTCTTCCTTAATTCCAGAATGGTCCATTCTGTAATTCCTTCTTCTGCCAAATCTTGTTGTCTGTTCTGCAAACTGAGATTAAGCTTCTCCATGAGCTGTTTACAAGTTGCTTTCTCAACCGACGTTAGGAACTGAAGACTTAGTGAAAACCTACCAACAGAAAAAAAAAAGAAAAGATGTATAGTTGATTAGTAACCACATGTGAAAACCTGCACGCAATAAACATGGTGTGTACTAATTTAGTGACTTGAAATTCCCTGAGTTTCTCAGATTTTGCATGATATATACAGGGTGTCCCAGTCATATATGCAAAAACTTCGGGAGATGATTTGTCACACCAAAATAAGAATAAAAGTTCTTATAAACATGGGTCCGATTTCGCTTCGTTTTGGAGATACAGCGTTTCCAACTTGGAGCCCACCGTCGACGCCTTATAATGGAAAGAATTCTTAATAAATCAGAAACGATACATTGAATTAAAATTTCGCTTGCTAAAATTTGTGCCTAAAACGCAGTCCATATGTGTAGTGAAAACACTATGTCACCGTATTTTCAGTGTTGCCAACCTGGTATTTTTTTTCAAATGGCACTACGTCGTTTTATTGGGTAATTGACATCCTCTTGTGATAATCAACAACACGTGTAAAGAACACCCCGAAGTGTTGCAAACTATGGGTGAAATATCTTAAGAAAGTACGTAGTTTGTATAAAATCGCGAAAATCTTTCTGTATTATTCATAGTTTGTAACACTGCAGTGTGTGCTTTACACGTGTTGTTTATCATCACTTGAGAATGCCAAATACCCAATAAAACTACGTATTCACAGTGTTTTCACTACAGATATGCACCATGTTGTTTCTGATTTGTTAAGAATTATTCACTATCTTTCCATTATCAGGCGTTGAAGTTGGGCTTCAAGTTGGAAACGCTGTATCTCCAAAACGAAGTGAAATAGGACCCATGTTTATAAGAACTTTTATTCTTATTTTGGTGTGACAAATCATCTCCCGAAGTTTTTGCATATATGACTGGGACACCCTGTATATATATATTCAAATTCCCTGAGTTCTTACTATAATAATACGCAATGACACTATTTTTAATCTCACCACCATCCAGTTCAAGCATCTTGTACATTATTGGTATTTCACAAGTGAAAAAAATATAATTTCTTTAAAACATACTATTTTAACACACTGAAAAAATCCGGTCAGCAGTGGAAATCGAACCCACGACCTCCACATGGCCAGAGGCAGTGCTCTTACCAACTGTGGACAGGTCAACCTCATAAATTGCCCTGCGTATTCCAGGGTGATAGACTCCCTGAATAAAATCAGGTCTTGTCTAGGGGTGACTCTAGGTTTTAAAAACACTGGGGAAGTTCAAATCGCTTGCTCCAGCCGTCCTGATTAACATTTATAAGGGTAGCTTGAAACTTTTATTTTTTAGCGCAACTACAAGATCAACCTTTCCTTCTACCATAAGATAAATGAAACATGTAGTGGAGGAACATAATATTGTTTTATTTTCGGTCGTTATGGCAGTAACACTACGCGTTTTATGTACTGAAAGTGTCTAAAGTGGAGCTGGGCAAAGATACGGCAATTATGAATGAAGTCAAGAACTAATTCAGCAAGTATTCTTAGAAAAGGAATAATGATGTTAAAAGAGTTCTGTTGAAAAAAAATTATTACTTTTATTTTTATGTTTATGTAAATACGAATGTTTAACTTCAATGTATCCTTTGCAGAAAACGTTTCTGTTATTGAATTATTGTCGTTCTAATATGTTAAAACTGTATATAAAGAGAAAACAAGCACAAATTTATATCGTAATGTTTCTATGTTTATCTGATGTGCTTTATAGGTAGAACGAATGATACGCGGGACTGTGTTTTCTCCCAGAGCCAGTTTACTATAAAACAATGTACAAGAACGAATAAGTTAATATAAAGACCGTCCCGAACTGGGATTGTGAGTGAGTTTACAATAAAACTTATGGCCTTCTTCTTTGGGTTTATGCCTCAGAAGAGTAGGATGAAGTCCTGCACCAGTTCCGTTGCAAACTGTGCCCGGGATGTTCCGACTCTGTTGCAAGTCGTGAACGGTTTGAGTGTTTAGGTGAGAAAGAAAAACGTACCAGTTCCGTCGCAAACTGTGTACACAGGAAGGTGCTTC
>JAGDQP010059104.1:0-12438 GCA_022664845.1 Lepisma saccharinum | reverse complement strand
ATATATATATATATATATATATATATATTTAATGTGTATAATTGTAAAATGTTATCTCTTGTACCACAGGAAGTTACAGTTTTCAAATATAGTTACGTAAGACCTATTCATCACAATATATGTACACGAAGCCGATCCACATAGGGTGTATCAAAAGATCATTGTCAATGCTCGGAAAGTGATTCTAGAGGTCAAAAGGAGACAAAAATAAAAAAAAATCGGGGTCTCGTCTCGTTTCGCTGGTAGGTTCTCTGTAAAAAAAACTGAATATGAATTTTATTTATATTTACTTTTTAGACCAATTTGGCTTTAGCATGCCAAGGGAAAGGGTGTGGGATAGATAAATTAAGTCGGATAGGACCTATGCGTAAGGTAATATATTTGTATTCGTCAGGCAGAACTAAGGAAAAGACCTGTCATGCAAATACCGGGATGTTACCTTACGGATAGGTCCTATATCCGACTTCGTTTCAATATCCTACAGCCATTTCCTTTCTCATGCTAAAGCCCAATTGGTTTGAAAGCCGTAAGTAAAATTCAAATTCACTTTCTCTACAGGAAACTTACCAGCGAAACGAGGCTCCAAAGAAGAATATGTCACATTTTTGTCTTTTTTTACCTCTAGAATCACCTCCCGAGCATTGGCAATGATCTTTTGATACATCCTGTCGTTAAAATGCTTCTGCAGGGCAGCAGGACCAAGGAAAGAACGGTTGGCAAATGGTTGAAAAATAAATAGTTTCTTGTTGGTATTTTGTTGTTTCTATGTTGGGCCAACGGTAGGGTAATCGTTGGGGTGTGGTTGGGTAATCGTTGGCAAATTGTTGGATACGTGTAGGTCCAATGTAGGACCGTTGGCATTTTCTTGGCAAAACCACGGAGTAATTTTTTTCGTTGGCAAATCTTTGATTATTCGTTGGCCTCCCAACACTCTCTAGTTGCCCGATGTTGGGGAACTGTGGGTTGGCTTATAGTTGGCGCGGTGGCCAAATCCACGGTTCCCCAACAGAGCTGCCCAACGTTGGGACAATTTTGTGGCCAACGATTTGCCAATGTTGGCCCAACCGTCCATGCTACTTGGGCAGGGCCTGTCGGCCTGTTACGCCAGTGGTTATTTGTTATTGATTGACCCAAAACTTTTAACTAAGTGACAAGAGTGTGCTTGTAGAACTGTGTAAAATCCTGAAAAACGTCAATTAGGGCGGTTGACATGTGTCGCCTTTCCATCTCAGTGTTTATAATAATAACAGCGACCGTAACCACTAGACCACGGGGTCAGGTTAACAGCGTTTCAATTTTTAGGCCGTTATGATATTTAGGTAACTTTGACTCACCGTTGTTTGGTGTTTTCATTCAAACTTCCTTTTTGGGTAACTTTGTTCAAACCCCGGTGTTAGGTGCTTTTATTCAAACCCTGTGTTTGGTGTTTTTATTCAAACCGCGGTGTTTTTTATTCAAACTTCGGGTTTTGGTGTTTTCATTCTTCGGTTGTTGTTTTTTTGTTTTTTAACTCCGATTTTGGTGTATTTATTTAAACTTCAGTTTTTGATGTTTTTGTTCCAACTTCGGTTTTCGACGATTCCTTTCAAACTCCGATGTTTGATATAAAAAATCGAAAACCGGCTTTTGAAGAAAAAAAATGTTTGATAAAACCGCAAACCGGTGTTTGATAGAAAAACCGGAAACCGGTTTTTGAAGTAAAATTAAAATCCGGTTTCGGTTTTTGAATACCGGTTTTTGTGCCCATCCCTAGTTATTATGATATTTCGTGTTATGACTGTGATTCTGATCAATCCAAAATTGAACGCGCTAGAAAGCAAGGAAATAAATACGCATTGCACAAGACTGGTTTCAAATTGTAAGGTGGTAAGATGCAGCAAATGTTTCAAAATTGTTGAATCACAGAAATATCTATGGTTTTGCTGAATTTTATGGTAAAAAGAAAAAAATACTGGCATATGCATATGTGTACACCAGCGGAAATTGGCATAATATACGTTCGATGCTTTATGAAAGAGGAAATTTTCTTGGCGTTCTGAATTTTAAGGATGAAAACCCAAGTTAGATTTATAGATGTCCGACGAAACAAGCGAGGAAACTTCAGATGAGAAATATCTTACGAAGGTGTGCAAGTAACCTCTTCCTGTGACTCAGAAGAAGAAACAAGATTTGATCAGTCTCCTTCCAGCATTAGATCCTTTATACAACTTATTTTATCAACCAGGTTCAACTGGCAACTGCGTAAACGATAAGCTATCTAATGTTTGCAGTTTAGATAAAGAAGACTTCTAGTTTCTTTGTAAAAAATATAATATTTTAAAATTATTTTCCAGTCTATAATAATAATAATTATTATAATTTAGTATCTTTATTAGGGTGCTGTAAACAGGACAATACCAGTATAGCACTGTAACATAAGGATACATTTTGGTTATAGATGTAATTAAAGAATTGGATACAAAATAACACGAAAATGGTATCAACTATTAAGTCAGAGTTGTTGAAGAAAAAAATTAAAGATTTTATAATTACAATACATATTTAAATAGAATCATATAATACAAGTGCATGTTTATTAAATACAAAATTATCAAATAAATGCAGAACATAATGACAAATATAGAGATCGGTTACTATTCGTTATAATGACGAATTATTCGATTTAAAATCACGGCACATTTGTTAAATGCTGTTACCAGCTTGTGCTTTCAGGTGTTGTACAGCCACTTACAAAAATAAGTAGAGGTTGAAATTGTAAGAAATAATAGTTCCTTTCTCCAGGAGTATTTTCCACTGTACACCTAATAGTTAGACAACCAACACGACAGTATCAATATGCGCCAGAACATGGAATGCCAGGATATTCCTCAATTTCGAGTTAGAAAGTTTTGAGTCCTTGAGCATCATTTAGAGAACCACGAGATACAGAGGAAGAAATCCCATTCTTGTCTTGTTCAAACACACACAGAGAGAGAGAGAGAGAGGGAGAGAGAGAGAAAAAGAGGACAGGAGACGAGAGGAAAAAGCATAGAAGAAGACAGGAAACGAGCGGAAAAAGAGAGAAGAAAACAAGAAAAGAGGGAAAGAAAAATGGCGCAAGATATGGAAATAAATGAAATTTTAACACTTAGGGAATACACAATCTTCGTCTCTCTCCCGCTGCCTTCCTCTCTCTCTGTCTTGTGTTTTTCTCCCGTTACGGGGTAAGTTTCTTTCAGGAGCAATCGCGAACATCATTTACAATGCTTAATTCCTTGAAGAAAATAATCGGAAATCTGGACGTGGAATCGAACTCACGACCTTGCGAATGAGAGTCTTACATGCTGACCACTTAGCTGCACAGACCATAGCAAAGGAGTTGTTAAATCAGCCATTAAACCCGCTACTCTCAGCTGTTTATTTATATACATCCTAGCTATCAGTACCTATTCTCCACATTCCCATGGTCACTAATTTAAGATAATCTACGAAAAATACAAAAGAGCGATTATTAATAATAAATATGAACATATAAAAATACATTGTGTAAGAAAATATGAACAAAATCTTATTCACAAGTTCACTGCAAAAAGAAACCTGACTCGAAGGCCGCACTATAAAAATATAAATAAGTGATGTGAAATGTCGTCCAAAGATAGGTCTGATTGATTAATGTTTCGCCCCATTCTTATATTGTGTTGGTTGTCGGTGCAAAGACAAACATACACCAACAGATTTTTTTTCCATGACTTGGTAGCACTGAAGTACCGTTGGGAATAGTGAAGGGGGACTACGTAGAGCGTACCAATTTTTGTTCAAATTTAGCATATTTTAAAGTAAATTTACGAGCTTTAAATCTAATGATTAGTTAAATTCTTAACGAAGGTTGATAAAATCCACCACTTAAGTGCTATTCGCCTGGAACAACTCTTTCAGAGGTAGGCGCACTAGTTGCCAAACAATCCTCCTATAAAATTAAATTAACAATTTTAACCATTATGTTGAGTTAAATTCAGTTGAGAATTACAACGCTCAAGCAGCCTCACTTCTTCATTATCGATGTTCCACGATGGCACTCAGTCAGAGGATAATATATTTGATTATGAAAGAAAAGTCCCCAACTACTTTTGAAGATACAAATCCAGGTCTCTAAATTTACTTAAGATTGTGAGCATCAGCGTACTAGTACTAAACTTATTCAAGTGTCAATACAAAACATAAATAAGACAATTACACTACACTGAAGAATCTGTTAGTATGAATAGACTTTAACTCAGAAGCTACTGTCATTACTGCAATGAAACTGTTAGCTTACACTTGGTTTGGTTATTACTAACAAGTTAGAGATAAAACACACTCATTGAAAAATATGCGTTTTGCTTTTATTGCACCCAAACTAAAAGTGTAAATACTGGATCTGCACCACACAAGCATCGAAACAGCAGAGTTTCACTCTATAAGATTGTTCTATCTTAATGCTCATAATATATGCCAATTAGCATAACTCTGACATAGTTTCCTCTTTCAACAAAGCAAATTCCCCTTTAGCGATATTATAGATTACATGTATAATTACTAAATTATTATTATATAAAATATATCACCAATTGTATCTTTCCAAGATGAACTTCAGTATCGAAACTCAATAATTCAATCAGGTTCTTAAATCTTGTGAAATTGTACATTAATTACGATATTCAATATTAAACCATTCACAACATAAGAAAATTATAAATACAACTGTTTACATTGCTTTTACAAAGATTATTTACATTATCTTATCCTTCAAATTTTTTGTCATTTTTGTTCCAATTGTCTATTAGGAATGCATCGAATATTTAGACCCTAATTTCTAAATGACTTTACCTAATAGTTAACCTCGTTTTTAGTGAACTATAGACATTTAGTTCTCCTCTGATCCTTAGATATTTATTATTTCTCATAACTTTAAGTTTCTCCACAATCATCAATATCTCCAATTTTTATCAGTTCTCAATAGCACGAGTCAAGTATCCTATGTTAGATGTCAAAGTATAACTGTTCCATACTGTCAAATCTCACCAATTCTCAGTTTATACAACTTATCCAAAATTCCAATATATTGTTCAAAACTTTAAATCCTAAATAATGATCTTTATATCTTTTTTACCTCTTTCCTATAACCTTTCGCTAACTATATTACACAAATATATTTTTTTTAAAGCTAAGGAGAATGTTTAAGAAATTTTTAATCCAGGCTTGAAAGTTACGCTGTGGTTCTTCTAATTGAAAGATGTTTTGCTGGAGTCTACTTACTAACATTGAGATGTGTTCCACATTCGAGCTGTTTTGTTTTTCTGAAGTAGCTCTGGTTTGTCTAGAATACCTTTGGCCATTCGTCTGTTCACCTTGATCTGTTTGTCTCCTCCATTTACTTGTACCTGCTTTTGTCATTCTCCAATTTTTATAACTTTGCCAAGTAAATAATTTCCTTCTCCAGTCACCTAACATAATATCCATACCTGGAGGTCCGAGTTTTGGTAA
This sequence comes from Lepisma saccharinum, assembly GCA_022664845.1. Classification (NCBI taxonomy): domain Eukaryota; kingdom Metazoa; phylum Arthropoda; class Insecta; order Zygentoma; family Lepismatidae; genus Lepisma; species Lepisma saccharinum. The sequence goes on along the minus strand of JAGDQP010059104.1, from coordinate 6,936 downwards.
TTCGTCTGGCTTTACCATCCATTCTGTCATGAAAAGTTGATGTTTGTATATCATCGTCAGCGTCAATTTACCTAGTATTGGTAATTCATGTTTGGCTATTGTACTTAAATATAGTTCGTAAGCATCTAATGAATGTTTCAATTGTAAATTTTCAATTGTCCTTTTTTTCTATTATATTATAGCAAGCACCACTGTATACCACTGGATCTAACTGCTTTCCTTGTATTCGTACTTGGACTAATGAGGCTGGTGATGTTTGAGTACCCTTAATATCGTATATTCTATTAATCCACAGATTGTCCCAATCATCATATGTTTGCACCTTCGAAATAGTGTTGCTAGAATCTGCTTCATTCATATTGTGAATGTCTTTCACTTTTCTATCTACATTTTCACTTTGCTCTTTTCTTCTACTCTCATAGAAGACCATGAAATGATTTCTTTTTCTACAGATTTTCTAGAGCAAATTTTGCAGTATGCTGGGCAATTATTCCGTTTTATGATTTTTCACACAAAAGCGCCAATCATATACCATTGGACTTAATATGTTAGATTGTCTGATTCTGTAATTTGGCGATCTATATTCCTCCACTTGCCTAATTTCACCGCTGGATATTGTGTGATTAATGTGTCGGGACAAATATTGGCTATGGCGATCTATCATTTCATGTTGTTTCGCTATATCCGCCGTTTTATCATACGCTAATTCTATCATTAATGATAATACTTTCCGGAGGTTGTTGTCTAATTTTCCATATACTAATTGTGTCGTAAGAGCTTCTTCAAGAAAGAGACCAAACCTACAGTTGTTTGCTTGCGTTCTGAACTCTGAAATATATTCTTTTACTGGTTGTCCTTGATGTTGACAGATCCGATGAAAAAAGTGTTTCAGTGATCAAGATAGTTTTCATTGCATGTAGCTGTAATAACAAGTCTTAGACTTCTTGATAAGACAACTGGCTAGCTACATTTGTTGCAGCAAAATCTTGCATGAACCCATATGTTTTCGAATGAAGGTTAGTAAAAGTGCTGCTTGCTTTTCTTCTTTTAAGTTTGTACTATGCAGTGGAAATTAAACATATCTAAATATTGCTCAGTTTTACTATCGTTAGGATTGAAACTGTGGAATGTTATCTGTGCACTAGTCATCATGTTCTTACCATATCCGATACTTCTCATGCAAATTTCTCTGCTTCTTTCGTCGCCAAATTTGTTAGGTTACGTCCGTCGCCTGGTGTTGTTATCACTAACAAGTTAGAAATTAAACAAACTCATTAAAAAAATAAGTATTTTCCTTTTATTGCACCGAAATCAAAAGTGGAAATCAATACTGGATCTGCACCACAAAGCATAAAAGTAAATCGAAACAGCAGACTTTCACTCTATAAGATTGTTCTATCTTAACGTTCATAATATATGCCAATTAGCATAGCTCTGACATAGTTTCCTCGTTCAACCTAGCAAATTCCCTTTTAGTGATATTATAGATTACATCTATACTTACTAAAGTATTATTAGATAAAATATATCACCAATTGTATCTTTCCAAGATAAACTTCAGTATCGAAACTCAATAATTCAATCAGGATCTCAAATCTTGTGAAATTGCACATTAATTACGATATTCAATATTAAACTATTCACAACATAACAAAATTATAAGTGCAACTGTTTACATTGCTTTCTCGAAGATGATTTACATTATTTTATCATTCAAAACTTCTGTTATCTTTCTTTCCAATTGTCTGTTAATAATGCATTGAATATTTATACCCTAACTTCTAAGGGTCAGATTTACAATCGACCGCTAAACTTCTAGTCAGCGCTAAGTTGAGAGCAAGTCTGATTTTGGCCAATGAGAGTACGCAAAATGAGAGTTAGCATCAACTTGGCGCTGACTAGAAGTTTAGCGGTCGATTGTAGAACTGGCCATAAATGACTTTATGAAGTAGCTGTTCAATCACATCAATAGCATATAAAGCCTTGTCTCTATCTTCTAATTTTGGAGCAATATCGTTTAATGTTAGAGCCCTTTTAGTTTCAGGAAATATTCAAAATAGTCAGTTATTGTCAGTTTGTCATGATTCGAATTAATGTCTCATTCTCTGAACACTTCAAGAGTTTGCTAATTAGTTATATCGTTCGAAATGAGAAGAAAATAGTATCTTCAGAGAACTAGCCAACTGGAAGATGTTTATCACACTTCTTCAAATTAATACTTGGAAAGTGTTCAATGACACTTCAAGTGGTTCACAGTATTTTAGCAAGGGTTGTTTAATGTCAACTTGTAAATTCTGCATTCAAGATTTCTTGTCACGATTTTTTATATGAATCACTTGTGAAATCTTTTCAAATTATGTACTAAAGGAACTATATGTTCGCCGATCTTAACCACAAGAAGAGCAGTTTAATTGGCTTTGTATGAGTTGCTAGATAGTAATAATCGAAGAACTACAGTGACAAAAGAAAGATGTCGGAAGGTTTTGTATTATAAATTTGATTATAGTCTTATAAATGATACGTAGTAGGACCAATGAGTCCATATAATCAAAATCATATGTCATACATGTCTTTCTGATAATTATAGATATTCCAATCTTCCTAATGTACTAAGCTTCTGTCCTCATCTAACTTGGTTCCGAAACTGAATTCCTTCTGTGCTATAAATGTCTAAGGCCTATCCCCCAGAATTTTATAAATATCTACAGTAAAACGAATTTGTATAGTGCTGAACATTAGCCACAAGCATCTCAATTGCAGAAAACCAGGGGGTTCAAACTGTGTGGTACGCAGGTGGTACGCCATAATGCATAAGAAATATTAAGATATTCAATATTGTCTGATTTCAAGACTGCGTCGAACTTGCAGCCAGTACAATTGTTCACTATATATGAGAGTAACGTCTGTGATGAATACATAATATTACTTCCCTCTAACAAGGGTCTTTGCACAAGTTCCCCTCGCATTTGCAGAAAACTTACAGTGCATTTGGAAGTTCTCATCCTACAAACTGAAAAAAATACCCAAGACAATTGCCAGAAATTACAGACCTTGAACCATTTGCAGATTGCGCCTGTTGGAACTTTTGCTGAAGTTTCTTGAATGAACCTATCTCTGGTTACACTTATCGCGCTAAAATGAAGGAAATGGTTCGTTTTGTTCCTAATAGTCGAAATAAAAAGGGAAGAATAAAGCTGTGAAGTAACCTAAAAACAGGAAGGGCAGGTACCAAAGCACAGCATAATCATATCATAGATCAGGTAATCTAACCTGATTTTTCTGCTAATAGTTATGTTTGTCCAAGATTGCTGATGACTTATCAGGAATCAATGTGTCGGTTTGGCGTGGGAGTTCCCAAACACATGCTGAAACTAAAGAAACGTGCATCAACTAACATCAAATCACACCTGACCACGTAGAAAATAATGACGTGATTTGTCATTATATGTTCTTCCCATATGCTAAATATCTTTTTTTGACTGACGATTTCAGTACATAACTTTATAAGATAGATATAGATTTATAAAACCTACAAATGTGGTGCATACGTGAATGTAATTCCACCTGAGTGTGTGTACCTTACCTTCATCCAGTTGACGTGCTATATTTCAAAAAAAATTAAGGTGATGCTAAAGAGGATTGAAGACTGAACTATCCTTAACATGTACAACTTTACGCCATTGCAGAGACATGAAAATACATAGATTGTCTTATGATCTTATTCATATCCGAATTGTATGCTCCAGTTTTTTAGACCTTGTCTGATACTCCTGAAGCATAATTGGGTATGAAAACTTCGCACCAGCAAGATTTGAACTTCGGACCAGCGCAGCACTAGCGTTGATATTTAACGTTTGCAAGCACTATGAGGCTACAGGGTGTCCGAAACATCGATTCATCAATGTACTTACTACGATCAGCAACACCGTTTGCAATATTTTAATACTTCGGGATATATTCATCCTGATAAATCGTTTACCACGAGGAACAAGAGCCATTTATTTGAATTGGGTGATGAGTTAGAATTTTAAAATTTCACGGTTTGCTATTCCTGACATCCTTGATGATGGCAGTTCATTTGTGTATTTTGCAATTTGTAGGACGAGACCCTTCAAATACACTGAGACTTTTCTGCAAACGCGAGGGAAACTGGCGCCAAATCCCTTGTGAGAGCAGAACTTAACTATTTAACCAAAATAATTTAACTATTTTTTTTAACTATTGCTTTCTTGTACTTTTATTTCATTGTATTATTCGAGGTATTATTTCCCTGGCGAAACAGAGGGAGATCAGGATGGTCAGCACCGATGATCTATCCTGAAACCTCATGACTACAAGACAAGCACACTGAAATGTTCAGCTTCATCTGTATAATTATTGCTGGCAATATAATAAGATAGTTTAAAATATTATCATTGAAAATTGGGTAATATTACTTGGTGGTACGGCGGAAATATGAATTTCTGTTTAGAGATACGCCAGTCTAAAAGTTGAATTTATTTTTAGAAATATGCCAAGCTAAAAGTTTCAAAGACCCTACAGTAAACAATTGATTTGATAATTTGTCAGCCGACCTCCGTATTTACAACTGTTACGTTCATCCATACATTTTATATCTTTCGGTTTTTAGAACGAAATAGTGATGTATATTGAACAATTCACTTAAACTCAAGTTTATTTTTACATCGTATATTCACTACAATTCTATAATATGTTCAAATTCAAAGAAAATGTTTGCAAAAAATAGTCCACCTATCAGCAACGTAAATGCTCCTAACAAATTGCTGACAGAGATAGCAGCTCTACATTCTTTTTCAACATACCTTCGAATTATCTTTTTCAAATTTGCGGAAATCCCATTTTAGAAACAGACCACTTTCGAAACAATGGTCATTAATTTGACTCAAAAGTACTGTAAATGGTGATCCTTTACGCAGGAAATAAGAAAAAAGTTTTCTGAAAATAAGTTCTGAACTTACAAGGAACATTGGGAGTTCGTATGCATCATGGTAGAATACTTTAAGCTATTGTGTTGTTAGACGTAGAGTAACAAATGCAAAATCCCCCTTTTTAACTACTCTCTTGAACGATGCTTAATGATTTGCATTGTCAATCCATTTATCATAAATAGTTTTTGAGATTATATCTTCCCTATTAGTAAAGAATCGCCGAAAATCAGGGTAGCCACCAAAATCCAATCCAGAATCAACAACATCTTCACTTGAATCTAGAGAAAGGTACTTCTTAAGTTTAGTTCCAAAACTAAACAATGCTGTCTGGTAAGCAGTACTGATAATTGAATCGTACGTTTGAAGAAGGCAACAAATCCAAAAAGCTGTTTTGTGGGAAATTAACAAAAACTGTATAATATGTTTATTATTTATTGAAAGGAAACAATATTGCTACTGAATATTCAAAACGGTCTTCTGATACTTTCGTACTGCTCAGACAGTTTACAAGTATTGTAGTTTTTCCTGTAGAGTTAAAAAAATTGGTGGATTTGTTGCCTTCTTCAAACGTATGGAAAAACGTCTGCTCATTTTTAAGTGCTGAGACGTAAGAATGGAAAAATCGACCAGAAAATGAAGAAAAACGCAAGAGAAACCTTCAAATGAATGTTATTTACAAGAAATGTATGCACAATGAACTCGAAAGTTACAAGTAGGGGGCCTAAGTAATAAATTCAATTTCCCCCCCCCTTTATCCACTGACAGAAATTTCGCCCTACAAATGTGCAAAACTGCTTTTTATTCCGTAGCAGTGATAGTAATAGTTGCTATATGTAAACATCTGTTAACAATAGCAGTTAGAAATATCAGTGTATGAAAAAGTATCTAAATGCGAGTTAGTTATTCCCGTCTGTGAAAAAGAAGTTTAAAACAATATTTTAGAATAACCTAATTACTTGTATCATGTTACGTGTGCAGTAGAGATTATGGACGAAGGTAGTTTAGTTCCTACCATAACTGTTGTAAAACTATTCTATGTAATTATCGGAGCTTGGATTTACTGGTGGTAAAGAACGCGTAACACGATTTAATCAGGAAAGTAGAAAGCGGTGGGTGGGGGGACGCGTAATTGTTTCATGCTGAATTAGTATAATAACTTGCGACTAGCGACAGGAAGAGCTGAGCCATCATCGCGCATGCGCATTACAGCTTAACAGTAAATAGTACTTCCAAACAACTGCATCCAGTTGGCCATTTAGCGCATTGATAGCATGTTCGAAAGCTAATGCAAATAACCCTGGATCGAAACCTGGTGCAGTTTTTTTTCTTAATGAAAATAACGTTTCACTTTATATATATAAACGCATTAGAAAATTTAATAAGATTAGTGAACAAACGCATGTGGAGGTTAGATACGTCAGGTACGGTATTTTTAGAAAGATTTCGAAGGTGAAATTTCCGTAAGCAAAAGAAGATAATTTGGATCAAACCTCCCTTAATCGACTCACGAGGGTCCAAAACATTTTTCTCGGGGTTCTCCCGTTTCCTCCAATTTTCTTATCTATGTTCAAATCCCTGGAAGAAACCTATGTCTTTCCGTTGTTTCTTTCATAACTATTTTTGTAGAATTTCAAACACCAAAAGGAAACCTAACACTATTCAAATTTGAACCAAATTTTTATATGTTGTTTCTAGGCTTAATAGCTCGGTTTAGTTTGTTAATGAGCAAAATCGGTCGCCATCTGGGATCCAAATTGGCCACCGAACCCATTGTTGTATAGAATACACAGAATAAACCGCTGGGGCTATTGAAATTAAATTTGACATAAAGGAACATCACTGTTTGATTACGTAAATGTTACCTAATGAGTTCAAAGACGTCATCTTGGATCCAAAATGGCGGAAGCAAGAAATCTATTATCCATATCTATTGAGCTAGAGATACGAAATTTGGCACAAAGGTGTATTGTCACTAGTAGTTCAAAAA
>JAGDQP010059103.1:0-12438 GCA_022664845.1 Lepisma saccharinum | reverse complement strand
TTTAACAGAAACATTCAAAAACAGGGTGTCTACTGAATGTTAATTTTCAAATTCCACGTTTTTACCAAGTCTATTTTTCTTCTTTTTCGAGGTCATTAATTCATGAAACTTCTAGCAAACAAACAAACAAAAAACGTTTTTTAATTAAAAGAAGCATATATCAAGCAAATACAATTTAAGTCAATATAGAATATGAAACAACGTATGTGCTAACTAAAACATACGTTTTGGAGAAGTTTCAGACAAGGAGATTTTTCAGTAACGAACAAACAGTACAACCTAAATGTATGATTCATATTTTTTAATGAAGTTTTAACAAAAGAATATTTCAGATATATCAGATTTAAAATTTATGAAATATGATTCACCTTCCTGCAAATTATGTGCATGTAGTACCAAAATTCGAAACACATTTGTTGTTGTTTTAACTTGGCAACACCGCAGGTTAAAGTCCAGGTCAGTGAAAATATGGCAACATGGCAGGTCAAAGCCCAGATCATGTTATTTCTTATCAGTGACATGTGATAATGATTAGAATATATATAGACTGTGTTGTTGCATATAAGATAAGTAGCGTGGAAGGACACAGTTTTTGTTGTTTTCGGGCAGGTCCTGTGGGGAAAGTTGAGCCCTCTCCATTTTTTTGGTAAACTTGGTAACACCGTAGGTAAAAGTTCAGGTCAATGAAAATTGGTAACATGGCAGGTTAAAGTCCAGGTCATTACATGTGATAGTGCGGATACCATCATGTGATCTTAGTAAAGGATTGAGCTGATGTAAGACATGATAGTATAAGATGATGGACTAAATTTGGGGAATAGTGATATCACGATCGAAGATGGTGTGTGGAAATATTGCTATTTGGTTGCTTGAGATACTATCACATGACCGTATATCATATCAAGCTAGGTTCAGAGAGAATCACGTGATTTTAATGAAGGATTGAGATGCTAGTATTAGATTGTGGACTAAATTTTGGAGAATACTGATATCACAATCGAAGATGGTGTCTGGAAATTGCTATTACGTGTGAACACAGGAAAGGTTGGGAAGATGCAGAGGTTGCTTAAGGTTGTTTGTATTAGCTCGTTATAAAAATAAAGGAGCAAGTCAGAGTTGCCAACCAAATGGATGAAAATAAAAGTGAAAGACAGAGTTGCGAATCAAACGTATGAACAGAAAATAGCAAATCAGAGTTGCCAAACAAATGTATGAGGAGCAAGTCAGAGTTGTTAATAAAAACAAACGACTAAAAGAACCAAGTTGGAAAGAACATTGAATAAAAACAGAAAAGACCGAACAACTTTAGAAAGAACGAGCAGAGTTGGAAACAAAATCCGTGATCATCGAAACAAGCGATTACAACAAGATTCAATAAAAAGAGAAAAAAAAAACACGGCTTTAGAAAAGAACGAACAAACATGGAAAAACGAGTAGACAGTAAATATTGAGAACAAAGTCAGTTGAAAAAATGGGACGAAGAGAATGAATATGGGTACTTCCTTTCTTTTATTGGAAAAAAAAATGTTCATTTTTTGTCAGTTGGTTTGATACCAACACCAATATTTTTATTGTCCCAGGTTCTGGTTTCCTGGTATTAACTTTGATTTTTTTTTCTTTGTCGTACCGTTTAAAGGGCTACACCCTTTCTTCGGTTTTTGGTTTTGTGTAACTGTTCAGGTACTTGTATATGATTATTGGTCTATGAGCTGTATTCACATTTTCTCTGTGAGATGTTCGTAGTATTTAGTTTATTCTTGAATGCAATTGGTGTTTTATGGTGTTTTTTTTCCTCTCTCTCTCTCTCTGATGCTTCAGTATTATATAGTAGGTGAAAGTGCAGTGCAGTGCTCCAACGCCATATATTTTGGAGGTATGTTTATGTATTATGGCATTTAATCTTCAGGTTCCGTGTCGATACGGGTGCCATGAATTCATTATGTTGTCACTTACTTTACAGGGTTATTGTGCTTGTGATGGGTAAATGTCCTGTGAAAGTTCTTGTGGTGTATATATGGCGAAGATGTCTTGGTCTGGGTGGTTGGGTGCCAGCGTTAGACAATACAACGTGATTAGATGGTCGAATGCTGTATTGTGGTAGACTGCCGGTGAATCATTTTCTGCGTCCTGTTGGAAGATGTCGAGAATAATTGGGTGGCTCTCTGGTATGTGCTTCAGTATATATTTCATGCGGATTTTCTCGAGATATTGCCTTATGTGTGGGAAGTCGATGCGTTCATAGAGCAGTCTTGTGGGGCTTGGCAGTTTTATTCGATATGCGAGACGTAGTGCGTGCCGTTCCATTATGGCCAGTTTTTCGTAGAATTCTATCGGAGCTGACAGCCAGGCAATATGTCCGTGGCTGAGCGTTGGTCTCATGAATACTTTGTAAGTATTGATCAGCGTATGTGGTTTTAATCCCCATGTTGTTCCTACTAGGCGTTTCAGTAAATTAAGCCGGTTTTTTGCTTTAGTTACGATATGGTATAGTTGAGGTGTCCATATGAGTTTGGTATCGAATATCACTCCAAGGTATTTTACTGTTTTTGATGGTTTGATCTGTACGCCATGTACTGTAATATTAAGTTTTCGTGGGTTGCGTTGTGTTCGTGATCTGCTCTTTGGTGGTAGAAATACAACGGTTTGTGTTTTCCCACTATTTATTGTGAGTTTCCATGTTCTGCACCATTTGCTGAAGCTATCTGTTGTGTTTTGTAGTAGTCTGTTGATACCTTGTATGGTTGGGGCCAAAGCCAGGAAGGCTGTGTCGTCGGCAAATTGGAATGTTCGTACATTGTTAGGAATTTCAGGTAAATCGGCTACATATAGTAGGTATAATAGTGGAGAAAGTGATGAGCCTTGTGGTACGCCAGATTTTAGTAAGATGGGGTGTGAAAGTGATTCGTTGATGGATATATATGCCATACGATTTGTGAGGAAGGAATGAATGTAGCGTATATAGCACTCTGGTAGCATAAATGAGTGTAGTTTGTGTAATAGACCTGCGTGCCACACTTTATCAAAAGCTTTTTCCAAATCGAACGTAAGTAAGCATGAAGGTAGAGATTTATTGAATTGATTAGATATTGCTGTTGTTAGTCTTAGTAGTTGATCTGAAATACTATAGTTAGGTCTGATTCCAGCTTGCGATATAGGGAGTAAATTATTTTCATTTAGATGTTCATGTAGTCTGTTGACAATTATCTTCTCCAGTATTTTACTTAATGTTGAGGTGAGTTGTATCGGACGATACGAGGTGATTTCGCTCGTTGGTTTGTTAGGTTTTGGAAAAAGCAGAACTTTTGAGTATTTCCAGTCTATGGGGAAATATCCGGTCCTCAGTATGAATGTATATATTGTTGTCAAAATTGTGATAAAATTCGGTGGTGCTTCCTTGATTAATTTGTATGTTATTGTGTCAAATCCAGGAGCTGTATTCCGTTTCCTGCCAGCCACTTGATTTATCTCCACCATTGTTATAGGTCTTGTTAATGGGTTGTTTGGAGGTAGCCTATTGTTTATGCTTGGTCGGAGTGTTTCAGAGTTTGGATCGGAGTGTTGTCAGATCAGGTTCCCTACACGAATTGGCATATAACAGTCGGGCAACGGTGTGAATATATCTTGAAAATGGTTGGCAAAGGTATTTGCTTTGTCAATATCAGTCTGTGGGCTTTGATTATCTACTATTATTGGATATGGAGTTCGTTGTGTTTTGCCTGTTAATCTATGGAAGGTTTTCCAGTATTTGGTTGGGTGTGATGTTTCGCCTAGTGAGTTACAAACTTTAATCCATTGCCTAGTTTTGTATGCTTTTAGATAGTTATTAGTCATTCGTAGGTATGCACGGTGGAGTCGTAGTGCTTCTAAGTTGTGAGTACGTGTATATTCTCGGTGTGCTCTTCTGGATGCAGCTATTAGGTTTAGATATTGAGGTGGTAGTTTCGGTTTATGAGGTGTGATAGTGGTTGTCGGAATATGTTTTTCAGCTGCTGATTTTAGTGTCTGAGTTATAATGTCTACAGTTTCGTCGAGCGATTCTGGTGTGGTTGGTTCCTCTATAGTCTGTAGTTTGTTCTCTATGGTTTCTCTGTAGTCGTCCCATTTAGCGTCGGTGTATCGATATATTTTACGCGTATTTTGAGTCTGTTGTATAGCTCCTGGAAACTCGAGTTGTAATTTGATTGGAACATGATCACTTCCTATTGGGTCGAGCACATCTATTGTTGAATATGTGATGAGAGTCTGTGAGATGATTACGGCATCTGGTGTAGTTTGACTTACTGGCCTAGTAGGTTTTGGTAGTACGATAAATTCTCCATGTGTGTTTGTTTCTATATCGTCGAGAAATTTGGATTTTGCTCGTTTACTGCGACTATGGAAGTTGATGTCCGCCATTATGATAAAGTGTCTATATTTGTTGGAGATGTAGCGTATGAAATCTATTGGTAGTGGCTTGCCTGGTCTAACGTAGATTGTAGCGAATGCTATTGTTCTGTGCTTTAGATATAATAGCGTCACATTATGTTCTAGAAGGTTTAGGTTTTTAGGCATTTCTATTATTAGTATCTTTACTCCTTCTTATAAGATACAAATACAGTAAATCAATTATGAGAATTTAATATTAACAGAACATTGATTATGAATTCATCGCTTGTTTCTTTAATGTATCTCTGCTAGAGTATAAATATATATTTAAATCATTTGTAGATAAAAGGAAAAGAAAAACACTTATTTTATCTTTAACATTCTTGATGGAATATAAAAAGAATTGTGCTGACATCTAGTGAACATTTTCTCATTTTATGAAACACATTTGCAAGGCTTGACAACTTAGCTGGAAACACACCCGGTCACTTATGAGAATTTAATATTAATTGATCAGTGATTATGAATTCATCGCTTGTTTCTTTATTTTATGTTTAGAAGAGTAGAAATATATATTTAAGATCATTTTTGGATAAAAGAAAACAATTATTTTATCTTTAAGTGTCTTGATATGAAAATATGAAAAGGATTGTACTGACATCTATTGAACATTTTCTCATTTTATCAGACACATTCGCAAGGCTTGAGAACTTACTTGGAAACGCATCTGGTAAGAATCAGATCTTTTCGCATGGCTTGACTAAACACATGCAATAAGAATCAGATCTTTTCGCATGGTTGGCAGTTATATTGCAAGCTAATTGGAAACATTTTTCAGGTAGGAATATATGGTTTCCGCTCGGTGGAATAAGTGGAAAACGGAATTAGTGTGAAAGGAACAGATGCGAAGCGGAATTAACACAAACGGAACATGCATGAAACAGCGTGAAACGAAATTAAAGTGATAGGAAGAAGCGTGAAATATAATTAAAGGGACAGGAAATAACCTGAAAATGGAATTAGAGGACAAGAACTAGAGCGACAGGAAGAAACATGAAATGGAATTAACTATGCATACAGCTATTTCATTCATTTCTCATAGCTTCCTTCTATCTCACCTCGTCTGAATGAGCTCCTGCTTTTCATGTTTTAAGATCATTTTCAAGTGATAACAAGAATTATAGCAGAGTTGATTAATAAAAAATATTTATACCTTGACTCCATATGCATCGTCGAACTAATTCTATTCAAATTTTATCACATTCAGGGGAATGTCCTACCTTATCTATTGAATATTAAAGTCACGAGCCTCGGCTCGAAACTTTTACTTTTATGAACATCAGTTAAGATGACATGCCGTACATTTTCCTCTTGTCTATTTGAATTCCACTTTGTTCTCGATGTGTTACAGGCTTACGATATTATGAAAATAACATGATGTAGACATATCCATCGTCCAAGTGTTTCTATTAGAATTTTATCACATTCAGATGGACATGTCCTACGCTGTTAATTGAAGATTAAAGTCAGACGACTCGGTTCGAAACTTGTATGAACATCAAAGTGAAAACATTTAATAGGTGAACGAATGGATAATCATTGATACTGCAACTTGTTTTATTTTAATAATGTGAAGGAAACTGAGTAGCCAATTGAAACACGTGTTTAAATATTTCTGTCATAAAGAGGTTAATTTCTAGAATGTATTCACATAATAAGAGTTTTTTTAACACTTTTCCGTATGCTCACCTATAATCAGGAGGGATGTAGCCCTCATTACATTGCACGAGAAGATTCTTTACAGAAAACATCTAGTTGATTAATACTGAAATTGTATGATTTGAAAATTGAGATTCGACGCTCATATTGTTAATCAAGTTAATGCTGGAAGAAAATTAATAGGTTTTATTTTCAGACAATGGGGCTTATTTAATAGCCCAGTTGCATACAGGATTCACTTTGTGGTCAAACTTCGTACTACTATTAATCGGAAAGTAAAATTGGTTGAACTATTTCGTCGTTGTTATGTTCCCTGCATTTATGAAAATCAATGATGAGTAGGCCAGGTCATAGAAGTTTTTATCGAACAAACTGATGTTAGTACTAATTATGCATCCACAGGACCCTACTAATTCATTTTATTGCCCTGAAAAGATAATATATCTGATAGATTACATTAGAACATCTCTTGAAACTCACCCACCCCTGGTCGATATTACAAAGCTATCGCACATTCCTCTATAGTAATAAAGTTACTGGTTCATGTGTATGTGTGTGTGTGTGAATTAATAGCGGCAATCTCACTAATATAATTCATGTCTCTGCCATTGCGTGTTAAGAAACTGAATGATCAGATACAGTGAATCAGACTTACATTTATTTATGGTCTTCAGACATCTATGGCTGAGGACAGAGGATGGAAGAGGGGAACGAATGTTGCAAGATTTTGACAGGGCTTATATTTTACTTTAAAATTAAATTTTATTTATTTTGTTTTAGGGTATCTATGATTCAGGCCTGCAGATAGAGGAAGGGAAAGGATGGAATAAGATTTTGGAATAGTACAAGCCTGTGTTCCTGAAGGAAGAAACCCAGCCCTGGAGGATATTACACAGCTATTAAACATCCCCCCCTGTAGTAATAAAGTTACTGGATCATATGCGTGAATTGATAGAACCAATCTCTGTTTGTGGCGTGAAATTGCACTTCATGTCCATTGCTCATTGCTCATTCATCATCATGGATCCTAAATCCTGATATGATTATAAGCATAAGCTTATAATGACCACGATCAATATGATATAAATGAAATAAAGGATAAATAAATTTTGTAACTTCCCTTGGCTTACCCCCAATCCAAAGCATCCTCCTCTTCTATAAATCCCTTCCCTAAAGAGAGGGCGTAACCCTCTAATGGGTGTTAGCCACACCGGTGGCTAACAACAGAGGCCTTGGGTCTCTCGCGAACAAAAAAAGAGTATTATGTATTCTATGTGTGAGAAAGTATGTGTTAACATGTGTACTTTTTGGAGGAGTATTATACAGGTGTATTGTACCTGTTCTCCTAATAACTAATGAAACGAGTTTTGGCATGTGAGTATTCCAGATCATTTTGGGCCTGCGAAGTAGTGATGGGCGTTCCAGCTCCTTTGCTTCCGACTCCGCAGCTGGAGCTATTCCTTATTATGGCTCCGAGGTTCTTATGTTCCTTCAGCTCCTTACGTTCCGAGCGGGTTCCGATCTTACCATTCTCTTCTGGAGGGAAAAAGTATGGTTTATTACATGCAAAGGAATGAATGGTTCCTTCAGGAGCTCCCATTGCCTAAGGGAGGAAAATGGGACAAAACTGGGAACAAAGACACAAAAGGCTGGCGCTTGCAAGCTAATTTGACAATTTTGACAAATAAAACCCTGCTCCACAATTTTGTTTTTAAATTGTAAGTCACTTCTTTACATAGACCTTCCTTTAACCAAGAAAACTTAATATTGTTTCTATTGGGTTGCAAGTAACTATTTAACTGTTTCAAATTAAAGAGGTAGAAGGTAATCAGGACTAATCATGTTGTAGCTGAAATAAAGTTCAAGATACCGGGAGAGCGGTGGGTGTGGGGGTGTTAAATTTTGATTTCTTTACGTTTGAATAGTGTTTCTTTCATGGCTTACCGGGATCAGAGGTGTTACCCCTAGAACACCAAGGTACGACACCAAAATGCCCAGTTCAATTCAGTTCTCAGACCGGGTCAATCGGGCTATCGGGTCAAGTTTCGGACCGATTCGCCGGGTCACCTGTGTTCGGGTCAGCGAAAGTGACTTGGTTTCAGCGCTGCCTGAGTTCGAGCCCAACGGCCGTCAATACTGACTGAGTTTTTTTTTTCACAATTTTCTCTAGTTACGCCGGGCTAATACCGGGATACTACTTTCAAATAGACACTGACTGACTTCCCTCCCAGATTCTTCTCTCTATTCTGTCTCAGTCTGAAGGCCGTAAATGAACTGACTGGTAGAGATACTTTTTAGAGAAGCCAGACTGCCAGCTACAGTCTGCATCAATTTGTAAAAGAAAATGCCTAGTTCCTAATTATTACCAATGAAACATTAATTTTGAACATTTCATTGTCTATTCCTTACTTGGGACATCTAACAATCGTTTTGCTAGTGATCTTCACTAGTGTAAATTAATGTTTCTTTGATAATAATATCAGAGAATCTTGTAAACATATCAGTTATCCTCTAAGTGACAAATCTTAGGACATAAAAGGAGTCTCAGATACAACATTCCCTACCTGTTACTCTAGTAGGGCCTACTATCTCTAAATATTTCATCAGAAAATCCAACAAGAAGCACGATATATAGAAGCTTCTTTCAAAAGGATGGTTGAAGCACCCCAAACACATATCTTTCATTCTGAAAAATCTGGCTTTATAGAGTTGGCAACAAGTCGCGAAAACAATAAAGTCGTGTCCCTCCTCTTCCCTCTTCGAGAGAAGTTTCTCCCAGCTTAGATTAACGTGTTCATTACGTTCCGGAAAAGCTCCGCATTTGGCTCCGGCAGTGTAGCTAAGTAGAGCATAATTATGAAAACCCTAGAAAAGTTGTTCTTATTTACGATATAAATATGTACGTACAATACGCACTAATTACTTGCGAATATGATGTCAAGAAGCTAGTACCATCTCAAATGTTTTCCTCGCTCCCAAACCCCCATTTTTCAAAATATTTAAAAAAAAACAAGAGTACTATAAAAAATGTAAGTTCAGTAGCGCACTAAAACTTACAAATTATTATGAAATGTAATGGACAGCGATCTCAAAATCTTGTCAATTGGTGAGTGCTCAGACTTCAATTAAATAATGACGTCATAATTTTTGAAAACGTACAGTATCACTCGTCAATGGACACGATGTCGAGATCGCCAGCACCAATAATAATAATAAGAAGAAGAAGAGGAATAAATTCCATAATTTCAGCTTTAGCTATACCGTCTTGCAAGGATTCGGTAAACTATTTTTTGTTGACACATTTACCCCCCACACACACAGAGACAGGCCAGCTACATCAGGAAGAAGAGCTGGGATTTTAACTACAAATTAGGCTTTGGCCGACTACCTTTCAACATCGTTTCCCCGCCCTATCCGGCCTGAGATACCTAAAGATCATAAATATTTTTAAAAGGAATGAAGCCTTGTATATTTATTTAAAAATATAATTCTTTGCAGAGATGCTAATAATGTGATGACCGAAATCAGAGATTGATCTGAAACACTAATATAATAAATTATCTACCTGTTTGCTCTGTAACCTGTCAGTTTCCAGAGTAAAGAGTACGATGCAATTTAAAAAAAAATGGACTAAAGGAAGACAAAACGGAAATAGTTGGGGTAAACACAGGGGTATATTTCGGACCAGGCCAGGCTAAATCCCGCTGTAGTCTGTTAAACCCTAGTTTTGTTCTGTGGATAAACACAAATTATTTTATACAATCGGTCGAACTAAAATTTAAATAATGTATTATCTGAGTGTTAAAGTAAGTTATTAAAATACGTAGGCTAGTCCCTGATAGTGCCAAAATTTTCACAAGAATTGTCATGTCCGCTAGCTTTGTGTTGACTCAGGGTTTCTTGCAGATAAACAACTCCGTAGAACAGTTGTACAGCTCCGAAGGTACTTTTGAACACCGAAACAACGTTTTTAGGAATAAAAATACAAAAAAATCTTAAATGGAGCAACCACATAGCCCAGGTAAAAAACAAACTAAACTCTAAATTGTTTGCTCTAAGAATACTAAAAGAGACATTAAGTAGAAACGCATTAATTCAGGTTTATTTTGGACTTATTTATCCAATAGTAAGTTAAGGCATCACATTTTGGGGCAACGCATCAGCAACAGCATCAATATTCTGTAAACAAAAGCAGGCACTGCGAATCATCGCCGGAGTTAGCAGAAGAACTTCTTGCCAAGAACTCTTTAAACAATACAGAATATTGACCCTTCCTTCTTTATATCTTTATGAAATAGCTTTATATACAAAAATAAACAACGATACACTTATAAGAAAACATAAATATGGTACTAGAAAAAAAGGGGAAAATTTTCAATATTTTACAAGACTAACCCTCGTTCAAGAAGGGCCTAGTCACATGGGTGTCAAAATATACAACCAGCTGCCAACACGTATAAGAAATGAAGAAAACATAAACGATTTTCTCAAAATTGAATTAAATGCTTTCTTTCATTTTAAGTACGTTTTTTTTATATTTGAGTACCTCCTTCTCATTTCTTAACGAAAATGCGTAACAGTAAACAAGTAAACATTTTTGGTTTCTTATTTTTAATATTTCATTTTCCTCAAATTTGAGAAACAAATAGGACTAGTCCTTTGTTCCCAGACACATAAATATTATAGTGTATACATCAAGAATAACGCTTTAAAATATTTTGTCGTTTCCTTAATGATCAACAACGGAAAAGAATGAAATCAGTTGTAGGGAGGTTTTAGGTCCCTTGATAGCAAAAGCAAAAATAATGGACTTTATATCCTGATTCTGTCTGTCTGTCCGTCACAAGAAATTATATCTCAGGAACTAGAAGACGTAGGAACTTGGTTGAGGTGTCATTTGAAAGGTCTCCTTAATTCATTAGGGATGGCTATCTTTCTTTTTCGATTCGGCAGACCATAGGGAGTGAAACAGGAAGTGAATATGCAATTCAAGACTCTTATGTTTCAGGAACCAGAAAATGTAGGAACTTGATTGAGGTGTCATTCGAAAGTTCTCTTAAATTTATTACGAATGGCTGTCTTACTTTCTCGTTTCGACACACCACAGAAGGTGAAATGGAGTGAAAGTGCAACTCAGACTGTCATATCTCAAGAACCAGAAGATAGGAACTTGTTTGAGGTGTCATTCGAAAGATATCGTCAATTCATTAGGAATTGCTTCTTTATTTTATTGATTCGACACACCCCAGAGGGTGTAACGGGAGTGGGAGTGAAAATTAAAGAACGCTATACAATTCCATATGTGGCCTTTAAGTTCCACCAAGGTTTGCCCATATGTTTTTGGGCAAATGTCCAGATCGAAAACGTATTGCATCTCAGTTGTAGAACAACCTTGTGTGTCCTCCCGTCCCTAAACCCCATAGTTGTTAGTGTTGCCAATCTATTTTATAAGAAGGAATGCCTGTGTGTCTGAGATACTATCAAGCGACCGAAGCCCTCGCGATTGTTAATAGGATCGCAGCGCTAAATTGTTTCACTTAAAAATTTGATTTGCTCAATGACATGCTGTGACATTTTTCGGTGAAATAATATTAGCATGATAGAAACAGAACTGGGTGTGAATTTAAAAATTTGGAATGAGAGACGATAATACATTTGTTTGTAAGTTATTTATTGAAAATGACGAACTGAGATACTATATTGCCTTGAAACGTAATTAGTAACTACATTATGCTGTTCTTGTTTCATAATTTCTTCTAACTTCTTATATAAACAGTCAGTACGTTTACTGTATGTTCGCTTAGTTTACCAAGCGTCGAGTGAATTGCCAGTGATACGACCTTGTATTCGGGACCGATTCACCTTCCAAGGGACGGTTATAGAAAGATTAATTTGTGTTTCTGGTGGACATGTATCCAACAGTAACAATTTTCTCAGTCTAGAGGAAGCCGAGATTCTGGCATGAGTTTCATTTTGGGAGGGTGTAAAGTAAGTAACGAGGGTGTAAGTAACGTTTTACTGTGTTCTATTGATTCTTAGCCGTAAAAAATTAAAGTTGCGTGTGTGCTCGAGAATTTGGAGGGCTCACACCCTCCCGTTGGGAACGGGGGTCTGGCAGAATCACTTACAGGTTACTAAGAACAACAGTACCGCGTTGAGTAAACTTACACTTACGGACATATTTATGGTATCGGTCCAGGGATACAAACAGAATTCAGAATTTTAAGCAGAATTAGAATACTTTTAGGCGTAATTTTGCATATTTTATACACATTTTATATATGTGTATTTTATATCCATACCCAGGGTGCGAAATCATGGAGGAGATGGGACATTTCCTTCCCTCAAGAGATA
>JAGDQP010059102.1:0-12438 GCA_022664845.1 Lepisma saccharinum | reverse complement strand
TTGTTGTACATAAGTTTGATATTTTTCTGTCCATGACATCGAGTTTAGAAATAACATCCTCTAGTGTGACAGGACCCGGATTTAACTCTATATTACCGATTACCAACAATATGGCAAGTACTAGTCCCAGGAAGTATAAACTTTCCGTTGAGACAATTCGTTCACACTGCTTGCGGGGACACTTTAGTCGCACTCTCCCACACCACAAGCCTATTCTCACACGCCAAGTTTGGGTATCTGTCCCCATGTCGTCACAGTTCACTACGTTCAGGAGCTTCCCGCACACACAACCTCTCGCAAGGACGACAACCTCGATCAGTTATTATCCCTGTCCTCAGGAAATTCTTCCTGACAAGGGATCTCAATTTATGTCTAAAATTCTTTGAAGATCCTTTATGTGACGACGACTCCTTATAATTCGAAATCTAGTCCGATCGTAAGATATCACAAGTAGCTGAACCGGCTTGTTATAATGAAAATAGGCGGTGGAGAGGATTCAGACCTGATAAATAATTCGATTTCGACAGTAACAGGTAATTCTCCGGCTGAACTCTGCTTGAATTATTCAGCTACCGAAGCGTTCAGAGTGTCACCTGGCCTGCCGTGATGTTAACAGTTGATGCGAAAGCAGGTATCAATTAGTGTTATTGAACACTAAACGAAAGTCATTTCGTAAGTTCATTATTTTAACAGTCTAAAAATGTGAAATACTTAAGAATATTAAATGAGTGGCCATAGGCAACATTAAAAGAAATGCCCTGTAACTGAAATTTGAACCAGAAAGCACAAATTTATTTTTTAACTTCTGCGATTCAGAAAGTTTGGTAAACATTTCGGTTCCAACCAAAGTTATTGCATTTCAAAAACGGAACAAAAACCCATTCTTATAGTCGCGACATCAATTTTCTCATTGCTGTAAAAAACGAAAAACATCGTATCTCGGTTCCTATATATGTTTTTTTTTTTTTTTTTTTTTTTTAAATAATGATTAACCAGGAACAAATATATACTTTATCTTATATAAAGTTATGACTTAGTTGTTAGAAAATTTACAAAAGTAAAATATTGTTTGTGATGAAAACTGGCTTCATCTTGCTCAGAATAGAATCCTATCGAGAACATCTGTAGTTTCGGCGATGAACTTGCGAGTTCTATAAGCTGTAGAGTAAGTAAAATATTGCAAAAATACTAAAAATGTCATTTTGTAAACTTATAACTCAAAATTTCCATCATGGATTTAAATGATTTTTTTTTTCTTTGGTAGCCCATTTAAAAAAATGGATGGGCAATGAAAGCGCGAGAAAAAAGTAAATATTATAAATGTACCTCTAAAAAGTAAAGTGTAGTCTTACACTGCTATCTGCATATTTCACGGTATGTTGAATTGGAATGGTTCTGTGCTTAAATGATGGAAGGTGTTCGATGCAGTGTTGGAAAATTAACAAATGTTATGAAAAACTTATTAAAATAACCTAACGGGCCGCAGGTTAGGTTCATGACCCACCTGCCATGAATTTTCGGGGAAAATTTAAAAAAATCAGAAAATACCTGAAAACCCAAGCACGATGGGAAGCCTGAAAAATGAAGACAGTGTAAGACTTCATTCATTTTACCTTTTACAGGTACATTTATAATGTTTCACTTTTATCCTTAGTGCTTTGACAGGATGTCTATTGAATGTCAGTGTTCAAATTCAAGGTTTTTCCAGGTCATTCATTAACTTATACCATTTTTCTTGTTGCAAACAAAAAATATTTATTAATTAAAAGACGCACATACCAAGCACATACTATTTCTTTGTTATTATAGAACATGGAAGAAATATTTATGTACTAACTAAAATGTACGTTTTCAAGAGATTTCAAACAAGAAAATAATTTAGAATATTTCCTACCTGAAGGCAGTTGAGAAAACTGTGCAGTTACAAACAAACAAATAGTACAACCTAAATGTATGAACGAAAAATTAGTTCATATCCAAAATTAACGAAATAATTTACCTTCCTCCATGTTTTCTTGAAACCAACCAATACTATAAACAAAAGTGCATTCAATAAGAGTTTAATCCATTTGCATGTAAAACCCAACTTCGAAGCACATTTACAACAAATTCATGTTCGAGTATAAGAATGGGTTCTTATTCCGTTTTTGAAATACATTAACTTTGGAACCGCTTGTGCGATTGCACTAAAATTCACAGGTTTGAAATCAACACAAAATGTTCTATAACGCTGCCACATTTTATCCAAATCGGAGATACTTGCTTACAAGCCTTGGTTGAACTGGCGTGGAATGACTATTATAACAAAGTTAACCGAAGGTTAAAAGCGTGTTACTTTTCGCACTGTACCTATGTACATTTGAACCAAAGATTTACAGCTGTTAAACCCATGTAAGTTATAATATTGACTAACATTTAGGCCTAGGCTATACAATACAACATCAGTAAAACTTTACATTATATAAAAATTTACTAGAACTAAACCAAGCATTTACTGAAATGACTTTCAGTGAATGTTTATCATAGAACATACTATAAAATAACCAAAATTCAGAAGTTTTGAAGATGGCTTTCTTGAAAAAAAAAATTGGGGTCAAATTTGACCTTTCGAAACTGTGAAGTTCTTTTTTGTGATAAAGTTATAAAACAGAAGTTAAACGATTCAGTATAACAGTATCTTTCTGATGAAAGAAATCGCATCAAAATATTCCTATTACTTGCCGAGATATTAACTATTTTCGTTTTTCACTGCTCGAAAAACGGGTGACCTTGACCGAAACAAAAAATAAAAGACGGGTCTAATTATTTTGTGTCTAGAATGATATGTCCAAATTTGAGGAAAATCGGAGATCATGAACTGCAAAAATATTTTTTTCCTGCATGAATCTGGATGGATTGGGTCTATAGTACCCTCATTCATAATGCTCATTTTCATTTCAGCTGTTTTTATTCAAAATATTAAGACTTATTGGTGATTCATGAAACTAACGACAAAACTTTGGGTGCATCAAAATTAAATTTCTTAACTGCATAATTGTTGAGATTATAAAAGATATCTTTAGAGTTGTCCCGTTTCCATTGGACTTTCGAATTTGAACTTGACTTTGAGGCATCTTTGGACCAGGCCGTGTGGATAATGGTGGAATGAAGGAAGTGAGAGAACCCCGAGAAAACGCATGCACACGTTCGTTTGTCCCACAAAGCCAACGTGGCACAACCAGGGTTGGCACTGACGACCTGAAGCGACAGAGGTGAGCGCTCTAACGTTCAGCCACCGTGATGGAGTTTCGAACGAAATGAAAAGCTATTAAAAGTCTTGTTTAAAATTTTCAAGTTGAGTCCCGGAAGAAAAGAAAAGAAAAGATTTTATCAACACTGCAATCACTCGTTTCTCAAATATAATTCAAATC
The DNA here is from genome assembly GCA_022664845.1 of Lepisma saccharinum. NCBI lineage: Eukaryota > Metazoa > Arthropoda > Insecta > Zygentoma > Lepismatidae > Lepisma > Lepisma saccharinum. The sequence continues at coordinate 9,028 of JAGDQP010059102.1, read as the reverse complement.
TGGAAATGTACCTACGATATGCCAATATTTTCACAACTTTACATCAAATCACTTTCAACCTGTGTGTGCGGCAAGACCTTACAGAATCAATCTATAAATCTGGAGTATCTGTGGAATTTCGGATGTGAAACGCAGAGAAAACAAATTAATACGTCCATGCAATTCCAAGTTAGGCGACGAAGCTACGTGGAACAAACTGCCACTCCGGGGCTTGAACCAACTTCGCCAGCTTTATAAACCAAAAGGAAGGAAGAAAGGACTATGACGCTGTAAGTACGACCAGGAAGACTATACTTAAACAGACTTCGAGCTGAACTTTTACACAGACAGGACAATGAAAATATATCGCGCATTTTTGTTTCATTTACAGTTTCATGCATCTATAGCTAATCTTCCATTGACTGCTATCTTCTTAGATTTTATACGTATGAAAACCATTTCGCATGATTTGTTAAAAGCTTTAAAAAGATTATATTTAACGTCTCAAGTGAGATTATGCAAAGCTTCATCGCTTGTGATTACGCACGTTGTAACATCGTTGTACTATATTGAGTCAGCATTGTTATATTCATCTTGTGACATTGTAGAACGGAAAATACCAACTGTAAATCATAGATGATAAATACAGTAGCTATATTTTGTATAATGCCTCATACTTCAAACGTTGGTAGCAATCTCTAAATTTTGTCTAAATATGGCAAAATGTTGAGAATGTTACTTTCTTCAATACTGGGACAAGTTAAGCGGGTGTCCCATTGCAAACTAGTAATTTTGTTTTTAACCCTTAAAATAAGGACCACCCTAATGCAATATATATATATATATATATATATTAAAACACACACACATTCAAATCCCATATATATATATATATATATATATTATTAATCAATAATCTATACTGTACCTACCTTAACGTTGTCTATAGCCATACTGGTTTAATGACAATAAAATTATTATTATTTATGAGCAATAATAGCAAAAGAATAGCTCTAAATGTCTTATTTATTACTACATTACGACTAGATGCATAATTAGTAGGTACTCTAAAAACTGCGGTGATAATTTCAAAAACCTGCCGGGTGGTCAGGACTTAAAGTGTCGTTAAAGAGTGCCCTCAGATTGAATGATTGAGTGTACATTGATTTATAGAACTAAAAGCACTGCCTTCAAACTTTATCCATATGTATAATTGTAAATTACATTTTCGCTCGAATCCGTGGAACGAGGGAGACGCTAGTTTAACATATTCCCCTTCCCGCCTATGTTTATAAGTTACACATACCCAGCACAGATTAAAGTTTCCCCGCCCCCGTTTTGACAGACTTTCCCCCATTTCCTCCAGCTAATTTGTCGATAGCACCTACCTTATATACACCATGGGGCCTATTGCATAAGTTACTAATAATATTAGTAGAAATTCACAAGTTAGAAGTTAACAAAATACAAGTACTAATATTTTCTGTTGTATAACGATTTTGTGTTTTCTAATGAGTCCTAATAATATTAGTAAATGTGGCAAAACTACAAGTGACAGTTGACAGTCATACCGCGATTTCACATTTATTTGAACTTAGTGTATGGGTATCGTAAGTTGTCTATAAAAATGTTAAAACGCGATGAGCAACCGAAAATTAAACCATGTGCGTGTTGCAGAAAATTAAAGAGAATAAGCGCGCCAGCAGTAACACGTGTTCCTAGTCATAAAAGAAACTGACGAAAATAAAGAGGGTTAATTTTACTTCAGGTACACCAGAACATTTGCAAGATAAATATGTTTCCAAAGTGTGTGGAGCTGTTCAAACGCAAAATATAACAAGGTTTTGAGTCATAAAAGTGTGAAATAAGAGAGGACAAGCGTTAAGAGATAAATTTTCCTTTACCTACCTGAAGCTATTGAAACACATGTAGACTAAGAACCATTCATTTCATTCTACAAAATTATCACATACACTTCTATCCACACACAGCGACAGCCAGCAGTCCGTGTTACGAAAAGTTGTCATTATTACGTACATACGGTACAGTTGATCACCACAGACAAATATGGCGACACGAAGTCAATGGCTTCACTTCGTGTTGCATATGAAATGTATTTTGATATAAATAGCATAGACAGTATAATCAGCGAGAGAAGACCGTTAGAAAAGTAAAGGTAGAGAGATATTTTTTCATTATACACGTTGCACATCATTTTTAACACACACACACAATATGCTCAGCCTGAACGCAGATGCACTCTTTGGATTGCTATGTGTGTATAGAAGCGTCTGTGATAATTATCACATACCCTTCTATTCACACATAATGACAGCCAGCAATCCAAAAAAGTGTCGGGAAAGCACGTTGTGTTATGAGTTACATGACGTTACGTTAGGTTAAATTATCATGCATATGTTGGGGTAACTATTGGATATCAAAATTTATTTATATTTTGTATAACTGGTAGCATTTTCTAAACTTGTGTCATATCAAAATCCAACATTTGCTGATATAGTATTTTATTAGGTGCATGAACATGTTAAAAAAAAGTTTTGTTTTCGGTACGCATTTCTAGGAAATGTGCATTTGAAATCATTGTAAAGTCCAGTCAGCAAACTGTTGCATTCATTAAAAATTTTTGAACACAGAGAAATACAAACATAAACTAATGCTTTGCATTTACAGGGTACCTTAGAGTTGTTAAAAAATATTAGTAAGTGATAATATTTTTAAGATCCCTTGCATTTTTAGTTTCTGTTACGCTTGTACAATTCACTAATAATTTCAAAAATATTGCTAATCAGTTTCAACTAGTAACTTGTGAAAACAATATGCAACAGAATTTTACAAATCACAAGTTTCTTTACTAATAATATTAGCTTGTACTTTCTTTTATGCAACAGGCCATGCAGGATGTTCTCTATCCCTTATCATTCTCCTCTGCTTGTGCTTGCGGAGTGATACTGGTCAAAGCTGAAACATCTTAGGCAGTGTTCATCCGTTTGTTGATTTATTCATAACTACTTTAAATAAATATAATTGTTAGTTCCTGATTTCATCAGTAAGATGTGATCGTATTGTATTAGGTCTGATCTTTAATAATTTCCGTTGGATTACAAATATGTCCCTCTGTCAGACAAAACGAGAGAAACGTGCAACTTCGTGCAATTTCTGGACATTTCTTGCAAAGGAAATTGCTATCTCATTATTTATGAACCTTATTTGGTTGCATAACAGGACATCCTTTCTTCTACCGGTACACAAATGTGTCAAACAATTGTGCACATCTCTGCAAGTTAATACATGCAATTCATTTATTTCTGAAAAAAGAAGTCAGCTAAAGATATCCGTCAAAACTTTCGTCAATAGCTGTACTATAAGACATTCGTGTGACAACTGGATGACCGGCCGCTGAGCTTGGACCCAGCCATGCGAAGTCAACTGAGCAACGGATTATTGATCCCGGTCCACTAAAATTGAGACCAAAATGAACTTGCACCCTAGTACAGTGTAGAAAAAGTACTTGGATAAACTTTACTTTGTGGATCGCAGCTACTGAGCTACATGTACCCGCTATACTACTCATTCTCTTGCAAAAAATTTTCATATATATCTCTATAAACACTTATGGCGACACTTCGAGTTATAAATTGACGCGTAGTTTCCCACAAAAAACGACAGTATATCGAGCGGTCTGTTAAAGTCAGGTTCAATTTTTCTTCAGTATACGCGAATTACCTGGAGCTTAAAGCACACTTCATATGCCTACCCCCAAGGCACACGAAGAGAAATAGTCTCTAGCACTTCTCATTCTTTCACACTTCCATAACTCGAAACTTTATTTCGCATTTCAACACTTCCACATGCATTGAAATATTACATTTCTTGCGGGTCATAAATAAAGCGAACCTAAGTACTGTATTACTTCTTCTTAACTATGACTAGGGCTATGTAAAGTTTTAATGGCATTACTTCCGAAGTTGGTCGTCCGTCTGGTTTTCGACTAAAAGCCTGATGAAAGCTACGAAAATTTAAAAATCATTAATTCTTACGTCCAGTTCGCTGGTTTTCTGTTTCGTTCGGTTACCGCGCAGGGTGGGGATGTTCACAATTTATTATTTATAATTGCTTTCTTGCATTTTCGTAATCTCTTAAATTACTGACCATGGGAATGTGGAGGTTAGGTAAAGTTAAGTGTGGTCATGTATCTTTACACCTGTTTTCATATGTCAGTTCTTTTCGTCGGAACAAAGCTTAGAGCACTTTCGGAAATTTGTTGTTAGATTTATTCATCCATGACTTACATACAGCTTCAAAGATTTTCCTTAGTATCACCGTATTGTTTCACAAGCTGTAATACTGTTAACTCACATCCAGGACAACGGTCCTGCACTTGTAGCAATGTTCACAATATAAATGCTCGTAGTCGTAACTTTCCCAAAATCCAATCATGCGGTAACCTTCCGCCAAGTAGTTCCCTCCGCTTCCCAAATAGTCCCATGTTTATCACCGATTATACAATAAAATAAACTCAACTTTCGTTCTTTTATATATATTATCAACCACACAAACGAGCAAATTATCAATTTCTTCCCTGTAAATTTTCTAAATTTTATTAGAAACGGACGACCAACTTTGGAAGTTTACCCGTTTTAATTCTCAAACTTATTCTTGTAGGTTTACCTCATGTAATGACTTTTCCGGAATAAAAATGAACCTCTGCCCACACACACTTGGCGACATAAGCGAGCTCCACTTAACACACAGGAATCAACAACGCTTAAAAAACTTCGATAACCATTACCAGGAGTTTGAGCATCAAAGTCATATCGCGAGGCAACTTTTTTTATGTCATCAACTAAAGGTGTTACACATTCTACATGATCAATTAAAGCCAAAAATCCAGCATGTAAACGCTGCCCGTATTCGGTGTCATCTCCACGAAAATATTCAGCATTATTTAAGCACAATTCCTTTAAAGCCTGATACATTGAATATGCCGGAGAAGATATACTATGCGTAACACTAAAGTCTTCAATAGGTTCCGACATTGTTAATCGAAAATTCAAATCACAAACCCCAAGCTTGAAGCGTCTGCCGACTGCCGAGCATAGATGACAGAGAAATATAGATAGGAAAGTGCCGTAGTAAAGTAAAGTTCCGGCTTTTCTCGTATCTGTAGCGTCCTGCCATCTAGTGTCTGTCCAGACAAACTGGGGCGAAAACAAGGGAAGTACGATATTCGTTAATCGGAGTTTTTAATTTATTGTCGACCAATCGATAAGGAGGTTCAATGCAAGTGGGTTTTCCCGCCATTTTCGTTTTACGTCAATTATTCAGATTTCAGTGCATGTAAACAAGAAATTAACTTCCAAAGTTCGTATCGTACTCAATAAAAGGTACAATTCGTTTTAAGGAAATACTACTAGTAACTTCAGGATTGTGTAGACATTTTCGTGACAGAATGATGCCCCAAAAGTTTCTGCACTCAACGTTGGCGTTACTGGTATTTCTTTAAAGCTAATTGTACCCATTATACAGGTACGAAACGAACTTTGGTTACCTGCACCGAAATTTGAATAATTGACGTAAAATGAAAAAGGCGGGAAAACTCACTTGCACTGAGCCATAAATGTTGTTTCACCCACGATTCGTAAAGAATTTAAGGAATCGTTGATTAATGAGTTTAATTTATTTCAAAGCTCTTAAAATTCTTTAACGATTCGTCAATTCTGAACGAACATTGGTCAGACTCATCCTAGGTGAAGAATTAGGGACGCAGTTCGGCAAATCTGCACTTCTCATGGTTGTTGATAGTGGGGCACAAATAGTCAAGTAAAGTTGGAAATCTACGAAACCTATGAAATAAATACTTTATATATTGATAGAAAATAACTTCTCATTGAAACTTAGTACATGTTACATTAACATATTACTTAAGAATACATCGTCAGGTCATAACTTTAACACAATCAGCGGGAGAAAAAAATTGCAATATAGCTGCCACTATCTGTGAATTCACCTCGTGTGGCTAAGGAAGAAGAATGAAAATTTCCAGGGTTTCAAATTGGGGCCTCTGAATTAGAAAGAAGCAACAGTTTCCGCAGAGCCACAACGCTCATTTTGATAATGAGAAATTTCGTGATATTATGGAGGTAACGACTTCCAGATGTTCCTCAAATTTCTCATATAGAATATGGTTACACTATAAAACTTATCTCATTATTTCCTAGATTTGCATAATTATTAAACAAGCATGAGCCTAAAATGAATTAATAAAATATTGTTTCTCTTTTGCGTTACTTATAAGAATCGAGAGAAAAACAAACGGGAAGTGTTAGTTGCTCGACTTCAATTTACTTTGCTATATTCGTCTCTAATTGGATGAATAATTGGAAAGTCGTTAATCAGCAATGACAAAAGGTGATGTGTCGAGTATCAGAACTTATACTTATGTAAAACAATCTATTACATCAGCGTGAGATCAACGTACTATTTTATAATATATATTGGACTACTAAGGCTTCGGTTTATTCTGCTAATATTTTACTCAACGTGTTTCTTGTCTATAATCAAATTTTCTGTGTTTTGTGACATGTATGACAATTTAGGAAATTCTGCGCATATATAATGCAAGGCAAAAAGCTATTAAATTGAAATAAGTAGGCTACAACACAAATCATCTATATGCGGATACTTTCATTGAATTTGTATGTGCAATGAAATAAAAATATATTTTTTTTAATCCTCTGTTATTTCTTATTCAAGATTTCAAAAACAAATTAAATTCACTATACGTTTTAAAATGAGTGATCATTCAGTGAATAAATATAAATACATACAAACTCCTGAGACAATTTATAAAACCATTATCAGTGATCATAATATTTATTCACGTCTTAGCCAGAATCATGAAACCTGGTTAATTAATCGGATCTTACATCGTAATCTAAATGAACATTTAGAACGTTTGATCCAGCAAAATAATCTATTTTATGTTCAAATGCGCATCATTGTAGAATGTATGGATTTAATCGTGCCCTAATGAACACCTGAAGTATAAGCCAAACGTTAACACAGGCGTCAGAGATCTTGAATAACAATTTGTAACATTTTCCGTTTGAGTTGTAAATGGTAATGGATTAGTTAAATTTTAAATTCTTCCTTGAGGTTTCTTTCTTCGTGTGATTTAAATGTAGTTGTGATATAACATTAATAATACCAAACACTCCAACAAAAAGAATTTTCCTTATAACATTTTCTGCAACTTTAATATTCTCCAGTGTGATGCTGTCTGTCTCCGTCTCTTTTGCATGTTTTCTAAACGTATTAGCTGATAACGCTAGAATTTGCGCTTATTTGCAAATTACCTGTTCAGGAATATTGAGTGAACTGAAGGTTTATTCTGAAACTTTTGTACCTACAGAAAGAAAGAAAAAAAATGAAAATAATTTAATCATCGTAACGTATATTTTTTATCATTAATGTAGTTCCCGCGATAATGGATTTTCGAATTCCAAATATTGCAGAGCTATAACAAAATACTCTAAATATATGGTATTCGCGGTTTCTACTTTGATTTGCATTATGGCTTAGCAGATGAGATACTAGAGACACTATTGCTGGCCTGCATCGTTTTACACTGAGGGGAGTAATAAATCATTCGTATTTATCTTTGATTTCTAACAAAATAACAGGTTAGTTCATATTAATTTATGATGAATGACATTGTCTTACTATTAGTATCGCAAATTTCCTCAGGTAGGCCCAGGTACTGGCATATGCAAAACTGAAGCTAACTACATACTCTTGAACATATTAATCACTAACGTGAGGTTAATATACATCACAATGATTCGAGGATTAACTGCAAGCAAGTTAGTTCCAATTGGTTTAACTAACTTTGTGTTAACCTTGTTTATGTAGGTCAGGTAGGTCAGATGAGATCAGGTTATGGAATATAGGATCGGACAATGATAGAAGTATCTAATTTCCATCCAATAATTCTTTCCTTATGTATCATGCTTACAATGGCATTTAAGCATCGTCAGCTTTTTATGAACATTGTAATTCTTTCCTTATATATCATATGTACAACAGTAATTTCTGTGTACGATATTTGGTTAGCAGTGAAACTTCACGTTACTGTCAAAAATTAGGTTACTGCAGGAGAAAGTTAGAGTTAGAATAGTTTGTTGGAGTATAACTATGCCAAGTACATTAATGTGTACGTACATTTGCGGTATGGCAATGATAGCAATAATGCCACTTCTATTACAAGAGTAATCAACCGTAATCTTCAGCAAAGCCCTAACCAAATTTGGTAATAAAAAATCTGCCGAAACTTCTTGCATTGTTGTGCCTTTCAACTAGACAATTCTACGGAACAATAAGAATCCTGTACTGTAAGGCTACTAGATATCTCAATTTAATGTTTTCTAGAGAAAAAAAAGAAATACCAAAACACGTTCCCTGACATCATATACCTCATAATAGATAGACTTATCACGCTTTCCCACTTCTTGCTGCGCTAAAACTAATGGGTTTTTGTTCAGATCACGTGATTTTGAATTCATCCGCTAGGTAGCTCTGCCATAGACGCAATATTCCCTTATGAGGTTTATGCCAGAGCTATCTAGCGGGTCAATTCAAAATCGCGTGGTCTGAACAAAAACCCCTTTGTTTTAGTGTAGCAAGAAATGGGGAAGCGTGATAAGTCTATCTATTATGAGATCTATGCTGACATCTAAAAGAAGTACCGCGCTCCGCTCTGTATTAACTATACTTCCTTGAGATTAGGGTAGTTTCATACAATGAATCCAGCTTTTTCGCATAATTTCACATTAATGTTGAAAAATTGGTTATTGTGTGCAGATTAGGTTGGTTTCATCCTAAAATTATATATGAATTCTGGAACAGTTTTACACTAATCTCGAAATACTACATGTCGCGTAAAGAAGGTTAGGTTAAAATTATGTTGGTTTCCTTAATATTATGTAAAGTTAGATTAGGTCAACTTTAGCCCTGCCACACACTAGGCGACTTG